>JBBMKC010199797.1:0-14204 GCA_037834085.1 Bipalium vagum | reverse complement strand
AATTATAATTGCTATTATATAACAAAGATTTTAAAGCAAAATGTCAAGTGTTCAATAAACTTGACGAGGACTATATTTATTATTCTTTTAATTTATTATTATTATTATTATTATTATTATTATTATTATTCTTTTAGAATATGTTGCCTTTGAATCCAAATTTAACTGGAATGTTCAGAAAGGTAGGGACATTCATTCCAATCGATCGAATTCGAAGTCCACCCCAAACCTTGCAGAAAAATTTAAGAAACAGATTTACAACGAAATTTTACCCCCGAACGATTTGCACTTTGGTCAAAAGATGGACAACTACACGAGATCTGTGGATTCTGAAGACAATAATGAACTGTTTAAAAAGAACCAGTCTGACGAGGAAGTATTCCAATCCACTTATATGTACAAACCAGTGAAGTCGATGGACATTTTGAGTGATGACAAGTTTCTTCCACAGCCCAGCAAAAAATCACCAGCGCCAAATGATTACGAGTCGCGGATCAGTGAAAAGGAGAACCGCCACTTTTTCAACTCCGAGTCTACAACGAACAGTGCTACAAACCATTCGGGAGTCAGTAACGAATCCGGAACTCTTTCGACAGATAAAGATAATAGTACAAAGAAAACGGGATTTTACGTTCGTGCCCAATTTGAGTTTGATCCTGATCTTGAAAAAAATCTCCCCAGCCGACCCTTAAACTTTATTACCAATGACATTTTGTTAATTGTCAATTCAGCAGACCCAGACTGGTGGCAGGTAATAAACATAATATTTGGTGTCTGAGCGATTTTACGATATTTGAAGTCGATGTTGCACTTTTTGTTAATTTTCTCGGAAAAGGCTGACTTGCCCTATGATCATTAATAAAGATTTTGCATTGCTGACAGCCATGGAAGGGACCTAGAAATGTTTTCTCTTAATAATAATGACCCTTTAAATCATTTGTTCTTATAGAACCATGGAATTGATTGCTTAGTTAAACCATTTCTGTGAAAAAAGAACTGTGAGAAATTTCTTATGAATATTAAATAAATAATGATAATAATAATAATAAGGTAAAAATAAAATTCAAAATTATAAGTAGTATGAAAGTCCCTCCAATAACCATAACGCCTGTACCTCAAAACCAAAATTATTATTATTTTCTGAGATTTATCATTACGAAATTTTGCATTTTTATTATTGACAAATGTTACTGATATTAGTATCATTATTATTTTTATTATTTTTATTAATTTTTTACGTTATTGTTATTAATATTGTTATTAGTATTAATATTATTTTTTTTCCTTTAATTTTTCTTATTATTACTATTTATTATTTTTTTTGCTTGCATCTTCTTAATAATGGCTTTCTACGTATTTTTATACCCCTCCTGTTGTGATCCAAATTAAGATTACCTTTACGAATCAAATTGAGTCATTTTTGTTTTTTTACAAGGATCAGATTTGATCCATCTTTACACAGAATTTACTGGAAAATATTATAATGATACAGTTCTTATATGAACGATGGGTTATTAAAAGATACCATAAATCTTTGAGAATAATTTATAAAATTATTTTATTTTGTTTAAATCGGCTGGCACATTTCATATCTGGCCTTCATTGAAAATTAATTTTCTTTTTTATTAATTGATCGGTTCATTACCATAAATGGTGTTTACCGGCCAATATTGAGACAGGATTGTCTATAAAAATAAACAGTAGTATAATGTCAATGTTCCATTTGCAAGATCCTGTATATATTTGTATATTTAAAAGATAAAAAATGTTTCAAACGACAACTGACTGTTCAGGCTCGCCTTATCGAAAACAGCAACGAAAACGGACCTCTCGGCATAATTCCCAGTCCTCAGAAATTATTGCGAAAAGAAAGACAGCACAAAAAGAAAGTCAATTTCGACAGCGAGCTCGTCTCCAGGAATTCCAAGAAGAACAGCTTACCTCGGACCAGCAAGCCTTCGTTCATCAAACGTATGCAATTTAGTGGTATTAGTAAATCAGTACAAAATATTTCAGATAAATCATACTCACTCGATTTTATGGAAGAAAGTGAGAATTGTTGCTTTGAAGGTTACTTTTGAAATGGTTTTCCTAGAGCTTGATGAAGCAAAAATGATGACGTACTACTATGAACCGTTGATCAAGATCTCATTAGACTACATTCGACCCGTCGTCATCATAGGACCGATGAGAGACAAGATCAACAATTCGCTTATCGAAGACCATCCGAACTTATTCGCCAGCTGCGTTCCACGTAAGCATGGCAAACGCTTTCATTTCATTTATTTTGTTTTACATAGATCTCTTTTTTATATTTTTTTGTTATGTGTCAAAATTAAATACATTTGTTTTAATTGGTCAAATAATTACGACAAACTATAAATAATGGGAAAATCTATAGACAATCTCTGGACTTAATTTAATTTTCAACTGATTTATTTCTTTTGACCTGGTTAAATTAAAACAAATTGTAAAAAATTATATAAATATTTATTATATTTGCTCTAGTAATTTATTATTATTTATTTATTTGTGTTCAATAAAATATTATTTATATTTATTTATCATTTAACATTTGTTATTTGTTTAACACATATTCATTTTAATCAAACTCATTTATTATTTTATTTATATTATTTTTTTAAAATTATTATTAATCAAAATATATTTATATTTTTGGAATATTGTTCCAGTTACTCTGTGATCTTTTGTTTAAAAGTGCCTGTCAAAGAAGAATATGAAGCATGTTAATCAATAATAGCCAAGCATATTTTTTTCTTTCACTACTTTTTACCTCACTGGCTTATATATACATTTTAGAGAGGAGTTCATTTGTGGAGAGTTTTTTCTACATTTTTCTCTCGACGGAATTGGCGGTTTTCACGAGTATATTTTATATCTAACTTTCAAAATCAATCTTCGTATTGGTAATGATATTCCCTGGTTTTACGTAAGGCAACCATCATATGTTCTGTCATTTTAAATCTTATTCTGAAATATTAAATTTTTTAATATTCTCACTGAAGTTTGCTGTTTCATTGGCTCATTTCTAGTCGCTGTATCGTTTAAAAAATCAATTTTTAAGTTATTAAAAGGAGGCTAATAATACCATGGGAATTTTTAATTTTAAAATCTTTTATTTATTATGTAGTGGTTTTCTTTAATATTATAATTAATTTTCTTAAATATTATATATATTAAGTATTTTTAATCTTGAGAACATCATAAATATTCTGAGGTAACCCTTTGTCTCCCCTATGTATAGGCTATTACACCCATGACATTTAAATTCGTATACGATATTAGCTTGTAATATTGCAGGTATTGGCGTTTTAATTTTAAATAGCTTTTTGTTTTTGTTGTCATCGAAATAACTTTTAAATTGTCAAGCTCAACAGTTGTTTCTATTATGTTCTTAAATGTTCTAAATCCTTTTGAAAAGGGTATTTTTAGAACGTTCTTGAACTCTTCTTTTCTATTTTCACTTTTCTTTTCACCTTTTTCTTTTTCAGTTATTAATTTGCTAATTGTTCCATTGATTATTTTTTCAATCTTTCTATCTGGATATGCATTCTTTTTCAACCTTTATTTTATAATATCCAGTTCCTTATTTATCTCTTTATAATCTGATGTTAAAGACTACACTCTATTAATTAACCCTTTGATTAATCCAATTTTATATCTTTCTTACAAGAAACTATTTTTTGGCGTATATAGTCCTGTATCCGTCTCTTTTCTAAATATATTAATCTTTAATTTATTATTCAATTTTTCCTTTTTAATGATAACATCTAGAAGTGGTAGTTTTTCATTTCTTTCTTTCTCAATCGTGAAATTAATATTTTCATCAGACTATTCATGTATGTTAAAAATGGATTGATGTGATTTTCTTTTTCGAATATTAAAAATACGTGATCAACATATCTTTTATAAGCCAGTGGTTTACTTCCTTGGTAATTGTCGAGTTTCACTTCTAAGTAGTCCATAAATATTGATGATAATTTTGGTTCTAATGGCGACCCCTGTTTGCTTGTACCATTCGTTGTTGAACATAAACGATACATTTCTTGTACTAAATTCTAATAACTGTCGTAGAGCTATGTCATCCATGATTTCTTTATTTCCTTTATCATTCCACAAATCAATGCACAGATCAATTGTTTCTAAAATAGGGACATTGGTGAAAAGACACATCGAATGATTCCAAAAATTCATTATTTGATTTTTTCTCATAAGTATTAATGAAATTGTAAAATTCAAATGTATCTTTTACTTCATATTTGCTGTTCTTCAATGGCTTTATCAATTCATCTAACACTCTTGCAACTTTATATTGGGCACTATATATAGAATTTAATTTAATTCATTATAAAATTTAATTGATGTTTAATTAAAATATTGATTTATGTATTTTAAAATCTAATAACTTAATAATGTTAAAATTTAAAGATATTTTCTAAAGTTTTGAAAATAAAGATTAAAATATGAATTCTCTTATTGATTTCATACCAATAAATGTTAATATGACACCATTAAAGGATTCTAAAATGATTACGGAACGACTTTTACCAAAGGTTATGAAATTGAGAAAATCATTGCTCAATGTGTAAGATATGTCAACGTAAAGGAAAGTTCAATTAAATGGAGGGGAATGTTAATTTATTACCTACTAAATGTGGCTCTAGTAGAAAAATATGAACAAATGGCAAGGAAAGCTAGTGGTTTTGAAGTTAATAATGATCCATAAAAATGTTTAATATTTCTAATTTCTTCCATCTACTCATTTAATCTCCCTTCAGATGTGCTGACAATATTGGATTTTCAATTAATTTTGTTGTTAAAATGTATTGATTTAATTAAAATTTTATTATTTAAATTTTAATATTTATTTGTTAACTTTATTATTTTACTGAAAATATTTATTGATTTATTTTAATTATTTATTATTAAAATTTTATTACAATATATTTTAATTAATTTTATTATACTAGTTAGTTGAAAATTATTCGGAGATACCGGGATTCGAACCCGGGATCTTTCACATGCGCATGGACTGCTCTGACCCACCTTGGTTTTAGATTAAGAGAAATTTTTTTTTTAATTTTCTGATGTTATTTTAAAAAAAATATTTTACTAATTAAAACAATGACTGTTATTATCTGTTCGACAATCACCCATTTTCTTCACTATCTCCAATCTGTTATTCATTATAGAGGCGTTATCAATAGGAAATGAGAACTGAAAGAAATCATCCAAACAATTGTCCTTCAAACTCAGTTTTGAGTGAGGAAAAGTTAAAATTTGATATTTCAACTGTACTTTAGGCCAGGAGTTTATTTTTACCAATGTTATATATAGCTCACCCTCGGCGTAATGTTGATTAGGAATTTGTTTTGTTCTCCTTTTTCACTGTTGAATTTTCGGGGATATTTCCAAATATCAACTTGTTCGTTTGTTGTTTAAATCAATTATTTTATTTTAAAATTGATTTTTTTAATATTTGCAAAAAAATTTAAACATGTTTCACTGTTTTTTTCACTGAATTAGAATTTTAAATTTTAAATTTGCAATTTTCTTAAATGAGGTCTCCACACCTAAGTTACCGATTATTAAATGTTTGTGATTTAAAGTTTTTAAAAATTATTTAATATTTTATAAGTTACAGTTGTCAATGGTTATTGTTTTTTAATTTAATGTATAATTTGTAAATAACAAGGGGATAACAAAAATCGATAAATTTTTGTAAAATAAATAATTGAAATAATAAAAAAATATATGAGGTCCATTTTTGAAAAGTTTTTTTTGAATAATCGGAATATCAAAAATATATTATTTTGCTTCGTTCTTGTTTATCCAGGAATATGACTGTAATCATATGATAATAATTATAAGTAATAAACTTTGATACAAATCAGTGAAATCAAACATAGGTTTTATGGTATTGCCAGTTCGGAATACATATTGAGCAACCTACGTATATATAGTTTGATGATTATTGATTTTTTAAAAAGGTTCTTTTTACTGAGCCCGTATGTCATTAGTAGAGAAAGTAAATATCATTTAAGGCTTTTTTTAATATCAAGACGTTTCCAGTTCATAATTCTTTGTCGGATAATTTTCAAATTTGGACAACCATTTTTTTAATATTTGTTGATTTGTTCATTGCAATTAGCAACAAACAATACAGTGTACTTGTATCAACATTAAAAATCACAGAAAAAAATCCATCAACCATCGATAATTATTTTCAATAATTCAACTTTGTTGATGTGTTTTGGAAAGAATTAAAACACGTTTCTATAAACGTTTAATTTTAAAAATTGGTTGTCCAAATTAAAAAGGAAATATCAAACCCTGTATAAATAAATAGCTTCAAGCCGTACTTTAGATAAACAAAAATGATCAAAATTAAATACATAATTAGTGAAAGATGAATCCATAATTGTAGAACTAATAAATGTGGTAAATTATTATTTATAAATATTAAAATTTTATAAAACGTAATAATTATTTTATTAATTAAAAATAAGAAAATATATTTTCAGAAATATTCAGAATATTTCACTCAGGAGATTATAATAAAATTAATCTATTATATTTTTGTTTTTATCAATATTATTTATATTTTAATTAATTATTCACCTTTGATATTATTTCCGTATTTGATTTCGAAAAAAATGAAGATCACAGAAATATTCTAAAGGTAGATTTATAAAATTGAAATAAGTCTTTTTGCAAGTTTAATCTCTTGTCAATATTGTTTAAATCAGAGAGGAATAATCTACGCTATCAATCTCTACAAAAATTCAAGTCGAAATTTATGTCTAAGGATGATTGATCACTGATTTAAAGCATAAAAGAGATAAATAAATAAAATCAGTAGAGAAATTCGATTTTTGTGGAAAAATTATTTGTTTTAAATTATGAAATTATTCTTTTCAGTATGGGTGAAATTATAACAAGCGATTATCTGTGATTGTGACCTTTGCTGTTTTTGTTTTCTCTCATAGACTTTTTTATAGAAAATATTATTATTATTACTATTTACCTGTTTATGGTTTTATTTTTTAAGATACTACTCGTTCCAAAAAGCCTCATGAAGTGGACGGTAAAGATTATTATTTCGTGGAAAATCGAAAAGAAATGGAAGAACAGATTAAGCACCAATTGTTCATTGAGGCAGGTCTGCACAAGGATAATTTATACGGTACCAGTATAGCGTCTGTGAAAGACGTTGCTAAGTATAAGCATTGTGTTCTTGATGTGAATGCTCTGGCAATCAAACGTTTGGTTGCAGCAAATCTTTTGCCTATAACAATTCTGATCAAACCTCCATCGGTTAAAGCATTGTGTAGTATCAGTAGTAAAATAAACGTTGCTCAAGCTGACAGTCAGGTGAAAAAGACCGAGGAATTGCAGTTGAAATTCAGTCACTATTTCACAGGTATATATGGGTTTTGATTTTTTAATTAAATTTCTTTCTGTTGACTTGGTAAATGTTGATTGGTTATTATGGAGGTGTGAGAGACTTATAGGTGATCTCCCAATTACCGAGGATTGAGCCTTGACTCTCCTCTTCGATAATAGTTGAAAAGTCATCGTTATCAAAATTTTATAAAACTTCTTCCTCTTCTTTCCAATAGATCAAATTTTCCTCTCTTAAACTTTATGAAATCATTTTGGCATTTATTCAGTGATAAACCTAAATCGGGATAAACAGATAATGTTTCCAAATTCATTTGAGCCAGTTCATTTTTTTTTGTTCCCATAGACCTTTGCTGAGTTTCTTCAGCTTTCATCTAAAGTATTTAAGATTTTATGATTTCATTTCAAAAAAAGTTCGAAAAATTAATTAAATTGATATAGTAAAACAAATGTCCAAAAAAACATTTTTAATTATTATTCCAATATGGAAGTAAGTGTTCAAAATAATTTTTAAATTGATTTTTTCAAAAATTTTATTAATTGCCTTTTGAACTTAAGAAGCCAATTTGTAATTTTATTTTTTATATAATATATTAATAATTATATCAATAATAATTATAATTAATATTTATTATTATTTTCCTATTATATTTATTTATATTAGGTTTTCCGAAAGGTAATGTCGCTTTTTAATAGAAATTTGACAACCCAAATTTTGACTCAAAACGTTATATTTAACCAATAACCTAGTCATCATCATTTTCAACCATTGTCTTCCATCTTAAAATAAGCTTTTCTATTCCATCTTTGTAAAAAACTTTGTAAAAAACTTTGTAAAAAACGCGAAATACCCCTTTAGTACCGTTTTGACATCAGCAAGGAAACTAAATTTTTTTACCACGAAATAAATGTAAATCAAATTGTGTACAATCAGAAGAGTAAGGAGGATTCGGTAGAGCTTCCCACTGAAGTTCTATGATTTTTTTCTGAGTCTTGTTTGCTACATGAGATTTAGTGTTATCGTGTTAAAGAATAACACTTCTTCTATTAACAAGTGCTGGGTGTTTTTTACCAATTGCTTCACTTAAACGCACCAACTGATCACAGTAAACATCTGCGGTAATCGTTTCGCCAGGTTTTTGAAATTCGTAATGAACAATCCCGTAGATGTTCCACCAAATAGACAGTAAAACTTTTTTGCATGAATATTTGGTTTAACGATTGATACTTGTCGTTCTTTAGCAGATAACCATTATCGTTTACGCTTTGGATTATCATGAAAAATCAATTTCTTATCTCCGGTTATAAATCTGTGCAAAAACGACGCCTTTTATTGTCTACTTAACAAAGAATTACAGATCGTTGAACGCTGTATTTTGTTCGAATCTGACGAAATATGTGGAACCCAAACTCCCTCTCTCAAGGCTTCTCCCATTTCTTTTAAGTGATCATATACTGTTTGTTTCGGTGCTTCGATGACTTTTGCAATTTCCTCAAAATTTTGTCGTGAATCTGATTCCACTATCGATTTTAAGGCTTCGAAATCTATGGTACCTGATCTTTGATCAACTTTGAGATCTAAATTTCCAATTTGAAAATCATCGCTGAACTCTGCGCACGTCCAGGGTATTATGATAGACTGCATTAATATTTCCAGTAGCAACTGTTGCACTATTTTTCTTCATAAAATCAAAGAACATGCAATTCCGGAGATGAACTTCTGTTGGTATTTTATCAAACATTTTTCTTAGTTAACGATATCAATCAACTATAATATATATGTGCTTTAATTTAAAATAAAAATCTGTTCAAATACTCAAAGGGAAGTTATATAATAATTGATTAAAAGTTTGTTTATAAAAACGACATTAATTTTCGGAAAACCTAATATTATTTGCTTAATTTTATATTTTTTATATTTTACTTTCAGTGGTAGTCTTAAATTTATTACGACTATCACATTATAATGTAATTTTTAACATTTAAAGATTTATTTGTTTTATTTAAGTATTGAGAAACAAAATGTGATCTTGTTTTAAATTTACTGAAAATATATTAGATTGTTTTAATGATTCCATAATAATATTTTAAAATAAAGAAATGCAAATGTTAACCGATTATTTCTGAAATACATTTATGATTTATAAAAATTAAAATAAATCTTTTTTGTGAACATTTTTACAGTTTGAAGACCTTTCAAACTGTAATCATGCCCTGTACACTTTTCTAAATGTTCCACTATTTACAGCAGTTGTTTTAATCTTATTGTTTATTGTTTTATTTTTTTAGCTGTTGTGTGGGAAGATGACTTCAGTTCTCTTTACAATCAAATAAAATTAATAATTCAGAATAATTCTGGTTCAGACATTTGGGTGCCAACCTATCAAAATATGCTTAATCTCTGATTGTGTAATACGTTTTTTATTTATTATTTTATCGTCAATTTCCTCATATCACACCAGTTAGATAATAAATGATACCCTTTAGCGATCAGTTCTGTAGATCTCATTGTAATTTTCACTGATATTCTAAAGTACATTTTTTATTCTTATCTTTTATGATAATTTGATTGATTTATTTTTGTATTTATTTCATTGAGGAGGCTGAATACAATTGTTTATGATTTAGATTTTCTCCAAATTTCATGTGTTCGTTAATTTTTTCGTAAAAGTTCCATAGTATTAATTAACTGCAAAATTCCGAAATTGGTTTCGCTTTCTATTGTCAAATTTTACTCGTTTGTTCACTGAGACAATTGTAAAAATATATATGATTGAAACGTAATGGATTGATTGAACCTTTACAGTCTGTTATGACAGTGTGAGAGGGGTCCTTGTTCTCAACGAGAACATGGATGAATATATAATTAGCGAAAGGAGTCAATTAAGATGGCGTTGGAAAACTGATCGATCTAAAGGAGAAGTTAATCAATATATTGATAGAATATAATTTTTCGATTTTATTTATTTTCAATAATAATGTAAAGTCGATATTTTTTTAATTGATAATTATTTCGAATTTCGTAAAATTATGTGAAAATTATGTTCCAGAAATATAGTTTTTTAATTAAGATTTAAGAAAAAAGTTTTTATGAAATTTATCATTTAATGAAATAAAAATTTAAAAAATTCAAATAAATAAATCTGCAGATTTCGAATGAAGAATTAAAATATGGCGATTATTGGACTGTTTGCAAAAGAAAAATATTTTCTGTTGCACCCCTGTATTATTTTATAAGGTTACTCATAATATTATCATTTGAAACTTTCAAAAGAATATTAGACAATAAAAATTAATTGAATAAATAAAAATGTTATTATGTAATTAATTATCTGACTCCAAGATCTAATCGTTGGGTTCGCAACATAATTAGTAAATTCGGATGTCTATAATTTTTTTACACATGACAACGATGATCAAATCGGTATGGCGTGTCAACTCAATTTTCCTTTTATATCAACACTTTTATTCGGAGAAATTTTCAAATCCTGTAAAAGATAATTAATAAAAATAATCAATTTCACTAATCGACTCAATAGACAAGATTTCAAGGCCAAGCTCATTCATCAACTCAGTAAATAATTGAGCGAAACAAGGTATATTATAATAATAGATGAAAAGAAATTATATTAGCATAATAAATGAAGTTATTTGCACTCAGGTATTCCGTTCATGTTATTCTTGAATCAAATTAATGCTTCTTCTAACTCAAATTCAAATCCATGTTATCTTACCAAAATCTTTTTAAAATCAAATCAAAGTTGTAAAACTCTTCTTTTTTGCAGTTATATGCCTATTCAGTTCTCGAAGATGAATTGTATTGAAAATTGAACATTCGTACCGTTAGCTTCCAAAACTGGTTTTTATCAATTATTCTTCTTGTCTGCGTTTCCGGTAGTCCGTAAATCATCAAAGGCTTTACACAGCCGAGTTCAAAATTATTAATTTTCCTTCCCCGGAAAGTAATCTTCTAACCATCTAATGGTTACTTTCTCATCAGTGTGAACCAGAAAAAAATTATTTCAAAATAATAATAACGAGTAAAATGATATAATAACATTGATAATAATATCATCGTTCTTGTTAGGGTTTATATTAAATAAATCCTCTTTTTCTGCCTCAGTTGGGCTTTTAAGGATAATTGAAAAGGAAGCAAAGAGGAATTTAACATTCTATGTAAATATTCTCTTATACCGTGAAAGGTATAAAGAAAAAAATATGTCTGCGTGATGAGAGCTGTCTGAATCACTCAGCTTCACTTCTGTGAGCTGTTGGTCTGAATGAATAATATTGGTTATGTAACCGACTCTCAGAACTGGAGAGTTCATAAGATCAAAAATTATTTGGTTATTTTTATCGAAAAAATAGTAAGAGGGTTATCCAGTTATACCTATTCGTGGAGCACTATTTGCAGGATTAGTTGTATCTAGTGAAGTTGCTGGCTGAGTTACACTAGCTTTCCAAAAGCAAGAATACAGAAAAAAATGCAGAGATAAAATGAAATAGAAAATTGAATTTAAAAATAATAAAACCAAAACTTCTGAAACAGCTGGAGTAAAGTTTATTAATATCCTTATTTTGGAAAAGAAATAAGATACAATTTTAAATATTCAATAATATAAATGTTTACAGAAATTAGAGTTTTGTTTCACTTAAACTTTTTAGTCGAAAAAATTTTGAAGAGTTAAAAATTTAAGTTGAAATTTGGTATAAAATTTAAATTGTTTAAAAATGAGTGCTGAAAAATTATGATTGTGATAAAAATGAAGAAATTTAACGTATTCAAAATGAATCAGAAAAATAATATTTAAATTTCGAAAAAAGAAACTTTAAATACGTATAATAATTCTAGAATAAATATTAAAGATCTTCCTAAGGATGTTACAATTTTAAAATTTGTGAAAAATATTTCACCTTTTTTAAATTTTGATATAAATAAATAAAACTGATATTTTAAAACAATAAAAAAATATCTTAAAACAATTGAAAAAAGAATTACTGCTAAAAATTTATTATAAAAAATTCTAGTTAAAATTTAACTAAATTCTGATTATATTTTTTCTTATTTTTATTTTATAAGAAAATGAAAGCATTTTTGTTTTATCAAATTTTTAATCTCAAAAATTTTTACCATCATGTAGTGTGGAAATTGAATAAACTAATATTCTTTTGAAGTTTGATTTTCCATTAAATATTGATTCTAATTTAAATTATAAATTACCATTAGTTTATTGATCTACTTATCATTTTATTTTTAATATTAATGAAATGAATAATAAAATCATTGTAAAAGTAACAGATTCAAAAAATAAAACAATAACAAACCATATAAATTTAACTATTATATTATTATTTATTATATATTTGAAATTGATTGTTATCTTTTAAAAATGAAATTCAACCACCAGATAAATTAGATTTTTTTGAAGATTTCATTAATGAAAAAAAATTAGCATAGTTTTGAAATGTATTTTACAATAGGAAGACATAGTAAATGTTCAGTTTCATTATCACCTACACATTTTCCAATTTCGTGAGTTTTGATTTTGGTCTCCCCTTAATGTTTAATTTATCATTTTCTGATTTTTTCACAATTTCATGGATGGTGGGACGGCTTATCTTTATTCTGGCTGCAAATTCTCTGTAACACAATCTGCTTCAGATGAGAAGATTGATATTTTTAGTTTTGTGTTTTGGTGCTCGCTTCATCTTGAATAATAATATTAAAAACATCATATATTTATTTTAAAACATCTCACTTTGAAATTTTTAAATGTTGCCTTAAAAAAGTATCGTTTAAAATAATAATACTATACAAACAACAATAAGTTTTTATATATCAAATTAGGATCTTTATATTTATAGTAAAATAACTGCCTGGATGATAATCACCTGTTGTATACTTTTTATTCTTGTACTTTTTTGTTGAAAATTGTTCTATTTAGTAAAATTGAGAATCATTTGTAAATTGTAAATTGGAAGTTGACAGAATTTGGTTTTTCAGAGTTATTAGACTAAATACAAAATATGTAAGTATTCTGGAAGATTCTTCAGTTATTGTATATACTCTTACCAAAGACATTCCATAAGAGTGATACCATTGATAAATTCATGAGGAACATTGTTTATTTTGATTTAACGTCTAGCAAATAGACTGGTAAAGTTACATTTGATCTTAAGGTTGTGAGAGATTTAGAACATTATTAAAGCATCACAGAGATAGTTTTCTTTGAAAACTGGCAGAATGGTGAATCGTGTATTTTTAAATGAGATGACAAAAATATACTAAAAAGGCTTTGGTTTGATATATAAACGATGCTCAGGAAGATCTAAGATCTCTTAAAAATACTGATAAAAGACCAAACAATTTGTTGATAAGTAGAGAAATGCAACAGACAAGTTTTTAAAAATATGAGGAGCGATAGATATAGAAGTTAGCATTGGTCATTATAAAATATTGGTGAAGTTTGAAGGATGTGGTTTCGGCTGTTCTAAGAAATAGGCTAACGGTTTTTTATTGAGAATAATGAGTAAAAATTTACGGTTTGTTAAGTATTGGACGGCTAATGATTAATTTTTTCGTTCTTTTTTTAAAAAAGACTAAACCATGAACTTTTCCAGTTTGGTCAGTTTTTGGTCAATTATAAATATCAACTACGAACTGTAGTTATTCTAACTGTTCTTGTTTGTCCTCTAGTTTTTATATCTCATTAACTTTAACATTGGTATTTAGTTTAATAATAATAATAATAATAATAATAATAATAATAATAATAATA
>JBBMKC010199786.1:0-14204 GCA_037834085.1 Bipalium vagum | reverse complement strand
ATAAAAGTATTATTATTATTATTATTATTATTATTATTATTATTATTATTATTATTATTATTATTATTATTATTATTTGCTGATCTTTTCTCAGTTGCTACAGATAACTGAAGTTATCAATCCAAGCTCCGAAGAATTACGTTTCATTGCCCGCTTTAACTTATCGTAATAAATCATCATAACTAAAATGTGTTTTGAATTGAAAATTTAATTAGATGTATAACACTTGGTTGGTTTTTAATTTCTGTATTCTTCAATCCTTTGTCAGTCCCCTCGTTGAGAGTAAGTCACGTATGAACATTCAATATTTTGGTTAAGAGCAAAATGGAAACATTTAATGAAAATTTACAATTGTTAATTGGAATTCCAAAAATAAGGAATTTTAATTAAAAATGTTAAAACCCACCGAAACAATTGACAACAAATAATTTTTAATAAAATAGTACTAAAAAATTGATTTTCACTTTTCTTTTTATAATTTCAGTTTGGCTATTTTCATTCCATTACGTTTCCTAAATTACTTAAATTAAATGTTAAAAATTTTGCTTGTTTTAATTAAATAAAACAAAAATCGTAACAAATAATTTAAAATTCATTAGCTTCATATCCCTATTGAGCGTGTGGATGCTACACTTTATTAAGGACTTCTGTTTCCTCTTTTTGGATGTTTATAAGTTTTGGGAACACCAAACGGTTAGGGACATTTGCTTTTATCCCGATGTGGAACCTAAAGGTTTTTAAGACAAACATTTAATTTCATCACAGATCTCACCTATTTGTTCGCCCAAAGCACACAAAGGGTCTATAATAATATTATTATTATTATTATAATATTAATAATACTAAAAAATAATTTTTAAAAAAAATACTTTTAAGAAACGAATTAATTAATTATTATTATTATTGTTATTAACTTGATAATGATTATAATAACAATTAATGTCGTCGTCGAGATAATAGAAAAATAATTTCGGAATTATAAGGTTATTGGAGGAAATAGCCTTTCAAAAGTAGCAATTAGTGGTTGTTGGCCAATCTCTACTACTTTATAAGGAGAGGATTTCATTTAGAAATTCGCCGTAGAGAAAGAATAAGTTTTAAGTATCTAATGATCTAAAGGTTTTGAGTTTCTACGAGAGAAAAAGCAACTAAAATCTGAGTCTGAAGAAGGTTCCATTAATGGAAAAAAGTCTCAAATTCAATTGCATTCGTGTCAGAACATGTATCGAGAAGATTTCATATTTCTCCGTCATTATTAATTGCATATATGATTGGGTGCTTGAGAGTAAATTGTATTGTGGTTATTTTTCAGTCACGATAATAAGATAAAGTTTATTGCGACTATTTTGATTCAACTGAGGATAAATTTTTAGGGTAATTTAGATTTTATTAACAAAGTGAGGAGTCAGGGAAGTTCGAGCTTAAAGTTACACATTTTGATAGAGGAAAATAGTAAAATGTTTATAGAATTTATAAGACTGCTATCCATTTCTGACAAGACAAATTGTGGTCTTAAAAATATTTTTCATTAACATTTATCCTCGGAATTTTTCTGCATTTTTTAATATCTTAACGAACATTTTTAACAGGTTTCGTTTATGGAGAGAGATCCTCAAAATCATCTAATTGAATTTACTGAGCTTCTTGTGAATATAAAGAGATTTTTCAACATATTGTTTCCTGGTTTGTCGACAGATATGCCGTTTTCTGTGAGTATTTAACAAAAAAATTAAAGATCAATTCTCTTATCACTAAATCATCACTCAAATCATCTTATGTTTAGCGTATAAATTTGTTAGTCCATTGTTCCCTTTTTTAATCCTTCATTTATTTTCAATTCTCTTGCTTTTCTAGACATTTACAAATCGCTTGATATAGCTTTTTTGTTTCAATGATCTGCCAGAAACATAAAAAATTGTTTTTCTTTTTTTTCCTGTCACTATAAACCAAGAGTAATCTAATCACAATCGTACAATATGCTTCTGATGTAATCACTTACCACAGTGATATTACCAAATGAATTTTATGTTAATATGTTAAGCAAACTTTAACATTAAAAATCTACCGATTTTAAAATTCGGTTGCCTCTTGATAGTTAATCCATTTGCATACTACTTGTATATTTAAGTAATATAAAGAAACATGATTTGAAAGTTAATCTTAAAACTAGCCCATCACCAACTTTTCACCTTAAAATTCTAGTTATCTTTAAATTACTTTCATTGGTAATGTTGTTTCACATTTACATATAATAACTCGCATGTGTAAGCATTAAAATAAGAAAAGTGATTATAATTTTTAGATCAAACATACAATGCCGTCCATATGTTTTGGGCCACCTCTATAATTTTCATAAAATGATGGATATATAATACTATAAGCACTTTGATTCAGTCTTTATTTAACTATATGAGAGAATGTATGTTGAAGTACTTGTTTCCAATCAAAAATTTCCAAAGCATTATTTTTGTAAATGTAGAAAAACCAATTTTCCCAAAATCAACATTTTTTAGACTTTTTTGAATGCAAGACTAAAACATCAGTAAAATAACTTTTTTATTTACATATCAAAAGAAAAAACACATTTTAAGAAACAGTCAACCTCATCAACAGTTAATATACTCGAAATTAGTACCTTGTATTCATACCTTTATTTTAATTACCTCCTGGATTCTTCTTGGTATGCTTTCATAAAGATTAGATGTTAGAATCATCGCCCACTGCTCCTCCGAATTCTTCCAGTGTCTCAATATATGCTGCCCTACACATATCAACTCTGGCTTTCAGATCATACCACAACGGCTCAATTATATTTAGATTTGATGATTGAGCCGACTAATCTCTCGGTACGCATAACTTGGACTTTTCCAAAAATAAAGTCACCAATCTTGACTTATGGCATGGAGGTCCATCTTGAAATATATTCTGTGCATATATATTGGCAGCAACCCTTTCTTCAATACATCCTGATAGGCATCAGAATTCATCCGATCCGGACACTTTATGAGAACTCTAATGTCATCTTCTTTGATTGGGCTTCAAACCATAAAACTCTTTCCTCCAAATTTAACAGTTTTTGTGATATTTTTTGGATTATAAATAGATCAAGATTTAGATCATGATCTTCGCCAGTAAGATTCTAAAATTAGAAACAGGTAATAAATATATTTATTACTTACTTATTGTCTTTCAGATTATATGAGTGATCTAAGATCTTTATTTTTTTTTATTATATTGCTAAAATTTGTAAGTATTAAAAGAAAATATGAAACAACATTACAGGCCGCCGCAATTTTTAAAGTAGTCATATTTTTAAAGGGTGTTGTATTTTTTTATGATTAAATTTGTAATTATTTTTCCACATTCCTTACTGTACAAGTGGTAAGGAAAATACCAAACGAGATCAAGGTGCGACGGAAATCTTAAAAGTCGCAGATTTCTTACAGAGTAGTATCACAGAGTACAGTGTTTAAAAACAATTAAAATTAATCAAGAATCCATTGTTTGAGAAACAGATAGCTGAGTAATTAATTTTCCCCTGGTTTTTATCAAAGAAGAGGTTTGAATTTTAATCGGACAAAACAATTAAAAACTGTTGAAATCTCGTCAGAATCGATATATAATAATCAATGGAGAAAGCGAAAATATTGCCCCTAGTAAAGTACAAAAGAGTAAATACACGCACAACTTGAAAAAAAAGTCAAAAACTCCCATATTTCTTTCTAGCTTCTCTGTAACGGAACTGCTCGGAATATTCCATCATCTTTGCCTGGATGCAATTTTGCAATGCCTGCTTAATTTCTCGCCATTCACTTATCCCCTAAGTGTTATGCTTTCCTCTTCATTTATTTGAATCGTTTTCCAGTAACAAATAAATCAATACCACCACCAATAATCTTCTTATTATTCAAATATTTTAAATTCGGAATAAATTTGAGTTTCTTGTTTAAATTACTATCAATAAAATCTTGTCTTTTAGTCCATAATTTAATTTTCCTACACTCAAATGCTACCATTAAAACAAAGAAATATATTCTTTAAAATAAATAATGAAAATGTTTTTATTGGACAAATACACTGTCGGACTATTATTTTAAGAGAGAAATTAAAAAATATACAGTTGAAAAAAATTATTTATATATAAATATTATGACAAATATTCATGCTGATTTCAAATTTCTGACTTATTTCTGATGTCTTTCCACGTATGAATTAAAATAGTTGATATTTTCATTCATGATCCCTTAGCAGTTGTGGGAATGGTTACAAATCTGTTGTGGCTTTGATTAATAATGTCAAAATATTTAAATTAAATTAAGAAAATTATTCTCCTGTCTTGCTAATTGATATGGGGAAAATTGCCCAGATGCATAAATGGAATAATGTAAGAAAAGGTCCTTCTATTTAAAACTATGTTTTAAAACAAATTATTATTTAATAATGGTATAACAAAAATAAATGAGATAAAAATGATAATTAAATATTTTATGGAAAATTTTTAAGAAGATTTCTGTGGACATTTTTATTAAAAATATATTTTTTGAAATTTTAATAAATAAAATATTTATTATTATTTATTTAATTAATAATGATTTTTTAAAAAGTTATTTCATTATAACATAATTTTTATTTCTATTATAATTTCTAATTTTTAATATATAAAATGAAAATATTTATGATAAGAAAAAAACAAAAAATGCATTAATTAAGAAATATACTCAAAAATTAAAAATGATTTTTTTTCACTTTGTCCAATAAGGAATATTTTGTCTGTAATAAACATACACATTGTCCTCAGAAGTAATATGTAAGAATAATTAATATGATAATTAAATTAATATAAAAAGAAATAGTATTATTTTCAATTTATTATTATTCCATTTATATGAGGAGAAATAAAATAGTGAAATAATTACTTTTTTGACATAATTTATAATTATGAATTTGATTTTTAAAATTAATATTTCTAAATTCACATGTCAAATGATAGAAGCCAATGAAATCTAGTTATAAATATAATATATAGGATTTTTCGATCTATTATATTAATATTAAAAAATTTTTTCAACCAATTAAACAATATTTTCAGTCAATTAAATAGTTTTGTCAAAATAAAGTATATAATTTATTAAAAAAAACTAGTCTTTAATTTATGTATTTTTATACGTGTAATATTTCCTATTTCCCTAGTGAGATAAATTGTAACGCTGCAAGTTGAGAAATAATAACACATAAGGCAGAAAAGATCAATGTGATTAAATAATGACAAAGAAAACGTGTATCTTCCATTTTTAAATCCTATCGAGAACATATTCTCGGTCTGGAAGAATCTAAGTATTCGTGGAGGAGCAAAAAATAGAGAAGCAAATTTTTTTTACTTGCAAAAAATAGTCTGGCCCATAAATTGAATGCGGAGCACTGATTTATTTTCCTGGCCCACAAATCTTCTGGTGCTACATATTTATTGGACCCCATGACAGGGAATTGTCATCATGGTGAGTGGGAACTATAAGAGATATTGACAGAAGTAATAAAATTTCTCAGTAGTCCCCAACTAAATCTCATGCTGGAGCCCAGCATCCTCCAAAAAGCTTTGCTTCAACAAATCAGAAATGGAGATTGTGGGTTTTTCATTGCCCAATATGCAGTTGATTTCTGCAAAAACTCTGATGAGTTTAAAGCACCAAACATTGAGAAAAATGAAGAAATTCATTCTCCAAAATTTTGGAAAGATTGAGAAGTAACAGCAACGTTTAAACGAGGAGTGAAAGAAAAAATCCATCCACCCCATCCTGCTAAACCAGCTCAATCGGCTTACTGATACGATGGTTAATTTGACAGAAATTTTAAATTCTGTCAAAGAAGCTCTGCTGCAAATATTTCCTGGAAAGAAAAGAGGCAGAAAAAGGCGATAATGAAATCTCTAGATGCTGACAAGAAAAACGGACTCTATCCAATGAAGGTTCAATCAGAAACCGAATTCCTTTTTTTTGAGTCCCTTATACCATTGACATCAGCCTCAACTTATCATTCGAAAATAGAATTCGAGAATCACTTTAGGAAACCGAGTCGTCCCAGGATTGGCTTGGTTTTGTTTTTTACAGACTTTCCACAATTTCCAGGATCGATGGATGAGGAGATTGATGTAAAGGATAGATTCAGAAGCACCTCAAAAACATCACCAGGCGCGAATGGGATAATGTATGATGATTGGAAAATCATAGATTCACATTATATATTCCTTAAAGAATTCTGTAAAAATGTATCTCGTTTTCGAAAAATTCCCGATCAGTGGAAGTCCTTTACGACCAAGCTGATCCTTAAATCGGGGAAAGATTCTGAATCCCATCTGGTATCATTTTGGCGGCCTCTTTCTATTATCGATACATCGTATAGAATATATATTTGATCCTTAATAAGCGATAATTTGGATGGCTATAAGTAGGAAACTTTCTGAGTCGACATCAAAAAGCATGGCTGTCTGACGACGGATACGCCGAACACAATGGTCGGCTCACAGCAATAATTGAGCATTCGAAAGTCCAAAAAAACCGGTACATGTGTGCTTGACGACATTGAGGATGCCTTTGGCTCCGTACCTTTTAAATTGCTGTGGCTTACCTTATCAAAGAATGGACTAAAAAGTGATTATATTGAATTAATCAAATGACTTTATAGAGAAGTAACGATGGTCTATCAGTGTAGTTCAATCACTATTGATGATATCCGTGTCCTGAAAGGGGTCAAACAGGAATGCCCTTTGTCTATATCCATTTTTGCCTCAGCATCAACATTATTCTTGAGATACGCTCTAAAAGAGTAAGTCAACTGGAGATTTTCGACCAAAAACTTCTAGATTTAGCATAAGCTGATGATCTAGTGTTCTTTATTAGATTAACCAATGAACTCAAATTAGTATTGGACTAGATGGGTGGTGCCTTGAACAAAGTTCATAAGATTCCGGCCACAGAAATGTGCATATTTTAATACCGATCCCAAACCAGGAATTTGTATTAAAATATATGGGAAACTTGTCCCAATAGTTAATGACTCCAACCTATCCTAAAGGCCAAGGTAAAAGAATTGGAACGGACAAGATCCTTAACGGGATTTTGGATGATTTCCAGCTGGTATTCAAATCTCACCTACACCCAGCCCAGAAAATAGAATGTTTTAAAATATTCTTGCATTCTAGGCTTCCATTTCACTTTAGAAATAGAATGCTGGATACCCTACACTGTCATCGCCTTCGAGTAGACAAGCTGCGGGGAGGGTAAATAGGGTGGATTTTGATAACCTTTTTATTTAAAAGTAGATTATTACTTACTATTTTAAAAATTAGTTAATTAATCTCTGGTAAAAGATTTTACACAAATGCTGAATTCATAGCTGAAAATACAGCACATTTTAAAGGGATAGAGAAATCTTATTTAAAAAAACTTATTTCAAAAAACTTGAAGGTCGATGGAAGCAATACCATCTGAAAAAAAGGATTTCTCTATCCCTTCAAAATGTGCTGTATTTTCAGCTATGAATTGAAAGGAGAATATGTTGAATAATAAAACTTGTCTCAAAAATTTGTTTTTCTTTGTTATACCAGGGACTTTTCGAACGACCTAGTATCAGGGTGACACAAAGGTTCGTGCTCAGAATCTGGAACTGAAATTGAGGTGGCTTGTAAAGAGTTGTCCGAATCAAAACAAAGAAAATGATACTTTGACCAGATAAGAATGCTAGCAGATAGGTGGCGTAGAATCATTGAAGCTCATGGGTTTTATTTTGAAGTGTGTTATTGTAAATAAATATATAATTTTGAGAATGAACTTTTTTATCACCTTATTAATTGCATTTTTTTATGAAGTAATATTATATTTATAGAAAATGAAATCTTAAAGTCCAAATTATTTTTACGAGAAATAGAGCTGATACTGTTGCAAGAAACTATTAGAATTTTTCATAGGAAAATCTTTAATATCTGTCCAAAATTCATTCCCCCACCTACAAGTATTTCAATACATTCTATTAAATGAATTATAACATTTTAAAAAATAAAACATCAAGTTGACGTTAATTAAACACTCTTTCTAAAAATATAGTTTAAAATTCATAATACAAAATAATAAGATGGAATGGATAAATATGTTCCCAAAAAAAATTTGGTACTATTTTACTTTAACTGTGTTATTAAAAGACCAATCATAACATGGTTGTTTTTAGATTTTATTTTATTTCACATTTTTAACAATTTTTTATTAAAATTATTTTATGATTTTTAATGTATTTAACAGGTAGAAATTATAATAGATCCATCTTATAAGAATTTAAATAAGTTTAATTTTTAAAAATCTAAAAATAACCCTGTTTTATGATTTTTCTGCTTTCAATACAGGGTTGTTAAAGTAAAATAGAACTAAATTTTCAAAACTTATACCAACATCTTAGAATGTACGATTTTATTTACTACTAGTAATAAAAACAAGTACATCTTAATATTTTAAAATTATAAAGAAGTTCGTAAATTCAATATAACATTAAACTTATGAGATTTTTTTTCTTTTATATACTTATTTAATTGTTCTAAATTTGATGTGCATTTCTTTTTTTTCTTTCATATTTATTTTTTCTGATTTAGAATAATATGAAAGTGCTAATTTTCGTTTTTCTCTAGAAGTATCTCTTTATAATTACATTGTAGTTATTGTAATATTTAAATTTATTATTTCAAAATATTTTTCTTTTATTTTCATTAATTCTTTTTAAGAATTCTGAAAAATATTTTTTCATTAGTTTCTTTATTTAATTCAATTTTACTATATTTAAAATTTTCAATATTATGATCATATTTTTTAAATTCATCATTAAAATATTCTTTATTATAAACAAGATATTCAGTTTTATATTTAGGTAGTTACTTAAATAGATATGTATATTTTTCTTCACTATGAATTCTTGATTTTAAATTTTTAAATCCAGTTAAAATTTGAAAATTTCCTTTACAAATTTCACATTCGAATTTTAATTTTTTGTCTTTATTTTATTGGTTATCCTTTTTATATATTTTTATGTATTTCTAGTTGGTTGTAGGGTATAATATAAAAGTAGTATATAAATGGATAAAATGTGATATTGGTTTTCTCGTTCTCATTTTTCTTTTTCATTTCTTTTCTTTCATGATTTATTATTTTCTTTGAGATTTGTGTTGGATCTGTCTGATTTTCCACAAGTTTTACTGTAGATTCCATCAAATGCTAAATTGATGCCTAATTGCGGATCCTAATCTTGTCAATTTGACATGCATAAAAAAAATTATTTTATTATTATCATTGCGCACTTTTATTAATTATACTATTTTAATTATTAAAACTCGAATTTAATATTTAATATTAATACTCTTAGCGATCTTTATAATTTGAATGTGCCTTCGCAAAACTCAAACATTCCTAGCACTTGTGATGACGTTATAGTTTTACATATATCAAAATCTAAAGCCTGATCATCTTAAGGTTTTCAAAAAGTTAGTAATATAACAAGCGAATGAATTGTAAAGCCATATATAAATGTTAAGCTCAGATCATTGCGAAGAATAGGATATATGATATTAAATTAAACGAGGATCATTTGTTATGACGAAAATTTGAATTGAAATTGACTTCTAATCAAAAATGTAATTAATCTTAAGATAAGAAATCCAAATTACTACCAAAGTAAGATTACCTGATGAATTATATACTTCTTGACTAACCAAATCAAAATAAGTTAGCCTTGTTTCTTAAATTCACTTTAATGTTATAATTCAACTATTTCTTGTCCAGTCTTATTACCATTAATTTTTTCATGCAGTAACTATAGTAAATATATATATATATATATTATATATGGAAAAAGTAATATATTCATTCTCCATTGCATTGTTAACAAACAGTAATGTCGGAACATTTTCTTTTTAAAATTTTCAAAGCTATTATATTTTACTTGATACAAAAATCCAAAACACCAATACTGAAAAAAATATTTGTTCTGATTTTGAGTTTCAAATATAAAATGACAAACTGTTTTATTTAAACTGGGTTTTCAGATGAACTTGAGATGAGCCTTGACAATATCAAAAATAAAATACATTTCTCAAAAGTAAATCAAAAACCAATGTTCACATAAAAAGATGAATTCATTCATTTGCTAATATAAAAAGACCAATGTATTTTTTAAGATTGAAAACCATTATGGTAAACAAAAACACAACCAACACTAAATATTATGAAATGACTAAAATGTATTATTAAATGTTCAAATGAATAATTAAAATTATATAAACATTTCAATTAAAAAACCACTCACGAAGTCTAATTATTCAATCCGTAATTAAATTTTTTTTCCACTTCAAACAATGAACCAATTATAAAGGGTTTAAACAATATTTTCATAATTAAATTTTTAAATATTAATTAACATTTAAATTTTAAAATATGTAAAGTCAAATGAAAATTTCATGTTGGAGTTATACATGTTAATATTTTCTTTTCCCTTCAAAAAAAATTAGAACTTAAAACTTTAAATGTTTTGGTTTAATAAAATAAGTTTCTGAATTTAGTCATACAAATTGTGTATCAAGTTAAATTTATTAAACTTTTCCAAAAGAATTTTCTCCACTATAGGCAGCATAAAGAAAACCGTCGTCGTCCCTATACTCTTCGTACAGCTGTCCCATTGACATACTAAATCATCACTTGTGAGTGTCAATCATCGTATCAGACTGTCTTACCTAGCTTGAGGCACCGTTTTCCCAACAAATAAAAATAGTGCCTTATCTGAAGATAAGTCGATTCGCTTTCTTAAAATCCACATAAACTGAGCTACTGTTATGTCAGCTGGAACTAAAAACTTGTGTTTATCGATTTCTACCAACCTTGACGAGGGATGTTTTTCAACAATGATCTGTGAAATTAAACAAAATTTTCAATTAAAAATCGAATTCAAATGCACAATATTTTATAATCAATAAAAATTTATTTTTCAAAATATCCGCTCGCTCGCTTTTCCATGTTTTCCACAATTACTATAACTCTTCAGTATCAAATAGAACCTCAAATTCAAAATTTCAAAAATTATGTATCGAATACATTTCGATTTATATGTCAATTTTCAGCATTTTCAACCAAATTCTCAAGGTTTCTTAATCTTTGATCAGATTCTGTAATGAAAATATTATTTAAATGGTTTTTAATGCAAAATTAGGCTGAATAAAATCAATAAATAAAAATGGCCCAAGTAAAAGTAAGCCAACAATAGTCTAGTATGCTGTGAAAGTCTATATATTTTATACACCTTCCCGCTAGACAAATTAGACAATATTAAAATAACTGGTCATATTTAAGAATAATAGTGACAACAGAAATTTCTGTAAGATAATTAACAATTTTTCATTGTAAAGACCAACCGATCACAATAATGATAAAAGATTTTTAATCCACATAAAATAATTTGACTTTTTCAGAAGAATGCTACCTTAAAATGAACAGTAAAGACTTATGAGAAAGAAACTTGTCCACTATTTCGGAGAAAAGAAATGATTTTCATCTTGCGGTGTTTTATTACTAAAAAAGACTGAATTATCTAAGCGAAAGAGGACATTTGATAAAAATTTTCAATAGAAATAGAATACCAAAATAAAAAGATGTAAAGTGCAAAAATGAAAACTCAAAAATTATTAGAAAAAAATACAAGATATTATTAAAGATTTCGGAATATATTTAGAGACTCAAGGAATACTCAGAATATTTATCATTGAAAATATTATTTTAAACATTATCTTCATATATCGAAAGTTATAATGATAATAAAATTAAGAGTTAACCATTTTTCTAAACCATCATCATTCCTTTTTAAAGGAATTGTGAGGATTAAAATGTTTTAAATAATTTTAATTAGTTTACATATTAATTATTAAAATTAATTAATTTTTTTGAATAATTATTATATTAAAATAGATAATTTCGAAATGACTCTTGATAATTTATCAACTGATATAAATGTAACTAACATGGCGCACCAACACCATCTGGACATTATCGCAGTCCGACTGATGCCAGAGAAGTTTAGAAGAGGTGATAACCTCGACAATTTTATTAAAGAATGCGAAAGCTTTTCACGTTATTGAAGATCCCGAATTCGTCTAGGGCAATATTAGTGGTGGGGTTTTTGGATCAAGAATTGATCCCCGTTTATGAAGCCGTCAGTGCGGAGTTTAAGAACTTTGTTGAAAAGCTTCGCAAAGCATTTCAAAAGAAAAGTTCGATGGTAGAAGATTTACAATCAGCTTTGAATTACAAAAGATCAAATGAACCAGCGGAAAAATATTTTGAAAAAGTGGAAAAGCTGGCCGATAAATTACTTTCACATAAGTGAGATAAGAAGTCATTAGTAGAACTTCTGTTGGTACACTGTAAAAATGACACCTAAGTCAAAATGGAGTCTAGCATGCGGGAAGTGAAGAAGACAATAAAGAAGATGGACGAATGTAGAGCTGAAATTGAGAAGATAAATGCAGTTCGAGAGCAAAGAACTCGACAATATCAGAGCGTTAAGTAAGCATTAACTAGTGGTACACGACCAAAAGAGGAAACGTGTATGGGAAAGCCACAAGTACGACGAATAATCAACAGAAAGGATTTTGCAAATAAAAGGGAATGCTGGACATGTCACAAGATCGGACACATAAGTAGAAATTGTAATATGAGATAGAAACCGACTTTTTCGCATGTGGAGTGGAAGGGCACGCCCGAAGACAATGTCCTACTGTGAAGTGTAATCGATGCGGTCTACAGGGACACTTGGAAAGCGTTTACTATACAAATATAGAAAGAAGACGAGACGACAGGAGGGCACCACGGGTAGATAGAAATGTAAAGTATCAATTATTCTCGTGATAACAGATATCTCAATGCAATAGCTGAAGATAAAAGAGACCCAGACAGTGAAAGATACTGGACAAATGATAATGATGGTGAAATTTCCGATGACTAAGAGATGCACCCAAAAGTAAGAGCTCTGACAGATGGGGAGCTAGTCGAAGCTGTGTACTAGAAAAAAGCAGTGAATCTCCTTTTATCTCGTATTATAATATCAGTAGTTTATCTCCTATTATATTTCATGGAAAGGTAGAAGAAGGGTAAGAAGAAGAGAATGAATGATAAAGTGTATAAATTTTTAAAGGACAATATGAATTGTACGAGTAGACATAGGGGCAGACTTGATCTTCTCTAGCCACCACAAATACCTACCACTATAATACAAAATGGAGTCGTTGAACGACAATTTAGTATCATTAAAGAGTATATAAACGCAACTTTAAAAGATAGAAAGAAAACCGATTGGGCAGAAATTTTACCAGAAAACGAGTATACTCTAAATGCATCTGTACAGGAGACAACACGTATGAGTCTAGCGGAGCTAGTCTTGGGCCAGAGAATAAATAGAGAAAGATGGTTCAGTAGGAATCAAATAGCTACAGAGGAGGCCATTGAGAAAATCATGCAAGAATCACGGGAGTTGGGAAATCAAGAAACCAGAAGGAACTTTACAGTCGGAGATTAGAAAAGAAGTTATAACCAAAGATCAAGAGAGATACGAGGGGCCATACGAAATTAAAAAGAAAATCCATGACAGATGTTACGAAATGACAGATACGAATGGGAAGAAAGTAGTCCGAAACATTGATAGGATCAAGAAATTAAAATTTTTTTAAAAATTTAAAAGTTTTTAAAAATTTTAATTAGTTAAATATTTATTATTTTAATTAATTAATTTTTGTGAATAATTGTTATATTAAAATAGATTTTTTCGAAATGACTCTTGAAAATTTACCAACTGATATAAATGTAACTAACAGGAATTAAAACTCCATTTGATATTAATAATTTGTATTGATTAGGTGTTTTATGATATTAGGTAGATATTAGTTTTTTTTATATTTAATCAATTATTTCTTAAAATTGAATTGTACAAAAAGATAGTCATGGAAAAATCAAAAAACACAGAATGATATATTAGGTTGGCAACTAAGTTCCCGCCGTTTTTCAAATAAATAAAAAACTAATTAACCAAATATATATATTCAATAAAAATAAAAAGTAATTAATGAGTAATGTAATCTCCATTGTTGTTTATAACTTCTTCCCAACGTCCAATAAGATTTTCAATACCTTGTT
>JBBMKC010199776.1:0-14205 GCA_037834085.1 Bipalium vagum | reverse complement strand
ATTTCATATTTTATTTTATATTTTTTTATTAATTAATCAGACGAGAAAGAGAAAATCAAACTCCGGGTTTTAACTCTTACAAATAAATAAATAAAATTACACAGAATTATATTTTGTTTTTGTACATAAATTAAATGATCACTAAAAATGTTTAAAATTCATGATATAATGTTATTGTTTCGAAGGCTTTGATTGCTTTCGGGTTGAAGTTTTTGAAGGGTTCGGTTGAATTGGTTGATCAGAAGGCGGAGTCTCCACAGATTCACAAATAGAAATTCTATTAATTTAATTTTTTCAGATAAATTATGAGGCATCCGGATATCAAACTTTTTCTTGTCACCAATTTTTTTCAGATGATCTAAAAAGGTTTTTTGACAAACGCCTAGATCCTTAACATTGTAAAAATTGCTTATGTGACGGTTATTCGTCATATGGTATTGGACATATAGTGGGAACATTTTTTGACTGGCATTTTTCCTTTTCAGCCATTAAAATTTCATAACGCATCGTATTTCTTTATTTTGAAACTTTTGCGACATAATTTAATTAGGATAAAAAAATTATATTAATAAAAATTATATTGGCAAAAAAAGCACATTGGTTGGATGGGGATGATAAACCGAAACGTATGTCTAATTAAAGCCTTCACCCAAAGAAGACTTTGATCATTGTTTGGTGCTCTGTACGTGGATTAATTCACTCTTAAGCTTTTAACAGATTGTAGATCTATCACATCTCAGTCATACTTTAACAAAACAATCATGCACTAGAAGCTGCTTGAAAATTCAATCAAAACTTGCTAATAGAAAGACATGTCACGAAAGTTACTTGATTTAAGCTACCACGTTAATGAAGCTGACCATTATCATTGTTAGGTTCAAATAAATTGATTCGAACCCGGGACCTTTCACATGCGCATGGACTGCTCTACCGTTGAGCTACGTCCCCCATTCATTTGTCATCTAAACTCCTTACAATCATAATGAAGAATCAATGAAATACATATTATATTCCTAAATATCTCAAGATGGTCAAATAATATTTTTTGTAGTTTTATCAACCAACAGATGTTTTCATGCAAAGCACTAAATCAATTAAAGGAAGTACTTTTCATAAATATCATTTTAGTTTGACTATTGACAGTCATGAAACATAGGAAATTCCTGTATGAAATAACTCGTTACAATTATTTTTAATTTAAGTGATCCAAATTACTTATAATGTAAGATAATAAATTTATTTTATATTGTTGCATACCACTGAAATCTAACAGAACTATATTACAATTTGAAACTTTATTATTTAAATATAAATATTATATTTATGTCTTGACACTTATTAAATCTTATTTCAAATTTGATTAATTTATATCTAAATTTATTCTGAAAATTTTAAGTTTCAATAATTTATAACATTAAAATAATGAAAGTTTTATTATTATTATTATTATTATTATTATTATTATTATTATTATTATTATTATTATTATTATTATTATTATTATTACTTTAATTATAATTATTATTTAATGTCATTTTTAATTAATTTTTTTTAATATTTAGATCGTGTGCCCGAACAAGCTTGTCAAGGTGAATATTTTTTGCGTTCTATATTTTGAATTGTCCACTGTAAAATTAATAAATGTAAAATAAAAATAGAAATTAACAAATTAAAGTAATTGTTAAAAAACTTAAAATGGAATTTTAATTTAAATTAATTTATAACAAAAATTTTAGTTTTAAACTATATTCTCATTGCAACTATATATTGCTCAGGCAAAATTAAACCAAATTTACACGAAAGAGAACTAATAAATCCAAAATTACTTATAAAAGATCCTAAAATTTCTGTAAACAGTCCCGTAATTTTAGGAACCACGTCATTTGTTTTACTAAATAAATGGTTTAAGTAATGGAAATATTATTTTACCGCCAAACACTACGTTTATAATGCAGCCATTTGAATAATTTCAACATTTAAAATGTCTTATATTCACCGAATATTTGAAAGAATATTAATTGATATCGATCAGAATGAGAATTTAAGATTTTCAAGAGCTTGGAAAAAATTTAATATTTGAAATTATATCGACATGGTTTCTGCATTTGTTAAATTAATAAAAAATCAAGTTTAAATGCTAGGTGGAAAAGCTGTAGCAAGAGGTTGTCCTTGGAGAAAATTTTGTGTCACCAATAGAAGACGAATACCAAAAGAAGATTTAAATTTTTCGAGGAATTGGTGGGGAAGGATTCAATGGTGGATCTATCACATCTCAGTCATACTTTAACAAAATTTTAATGCACTAGAAGTTTCATTTTTTATATATTTATATTATAAAATTAAAAATCTTTAAAATCGGATTCAATGATTTGGTTGTTCGAAATTACAAATATTTAAGAAATCTTGAAATATGGAAAAAGAGGAATATTATAATTCACTAGAAATTAGAAATACTAAATATTTTTATATTATTATTTATTGATAAATAATTCATTATATTTTTCATTTTATATCGGACTTTAAGATATACTTTAAAAATATAGTAAAATCTGAAAACCACTGTTATAAAATTTTCATCAAATGATATCTTGAAATATTAATGTATTTTATTAATTTATTTAATATTCGAAAAATCCGTTTGTATGCCTTACATATATATTATTTAATTTTATAGGCCACTCATCCATGTATGGAAGTATTATTATTCTTATCAATAATATCTATAATAATACTGTTTACTTAGACTTTAATGATAGAGGAAGATTTCAAAATGACTGTAGAAATTTAATTGCTTACCTAAATTTTAATAACCTTATTATTTAGATCCCCCATCCAATATGAATTATGGTAAGAATAAATTAAAAAATTAATAAAAGCACTAAACATGTTTTTAAAAATATAAAATATTTAAGATTATTATTTTAAAAATATAAAAATATTATTATTAAAAAATTATTTTTTAAAAGATTAAAAAAATATATATTATAAAATTCTTTGACACTTGTAAAATGTGGATAAAAAATAAAGAAAGAAAAGATTTTATTTATTTAACAGTTTCTATACATTATTTATTTATCAATAATATTAATAATTTATTTTATAAAACCAAACAGTTTTGTTAATATAAATAAAATAAAAATTAAAGTCATAATTTTTAGAGCTGAATGATATAATAAGACATGAAGAATGATTTTTGTTTTATTGATTAAATTTTTTACATTATAAATTCAGTTACTTTAATAGTTTTTAAATCTTCGGATTTTCTATTATGATTAAATAGGAATTTTTTAACTTTTAAAAGTCTAATAAAATTATTTGATCTTATTCGTTAACATTAAAAATTTTTAAATAATCAATATTATTTATGTTTGTTTTATATAAAATATTTTTCTTGTAATACTTTTCCTCGGACTAGAACAAATATTAAAATAGAACAAATTGTATTCTTTTTAAAAATTCTTAATATATAAATTTAACATAAGGTAAAAATGTCTAAGAAAGATGAGGTAAATTTATAAAAAAGAAAGATCATTGCATCTCAACAAATGAAATAATAATCATTCAATCTCAAAGTATTTTATACATTAATGCTGACCGTTAGGCTGAGTTCCTGAAGAAGCTGTAGGATAAATATCAACATTAAAACCTCACCACATACTAGACAACACCTGCCCTCATGTAATCAAATCTAGTAATTCTCTCTTGGAAAAGAATGCAATCATACGTATTCCACAATCCACTTTACTATCCTCACAAGAATCTAATAAATCACTTCATATTTCGGAATTTGGAGTCAAAGAGAGGTACAAACATTTCAAATCAGTGCACCAAGTAAAATTTTCCTAGAACAATTCTTGGATAACAGACAACATACAAGCTGACTCGTGAGTTGAACCAATTGAGAAACAATCTAAACATCATTTTTTGTGATGGTGAGTATTTTATTTTGGTTATCAAAGCTGGTTTTGGTTCCCTTATATATAGGTCATACTGGGAAAGTTTGAATATATCCAAGGTTAGTCCTGGATATAAAAAATTTTTGTTTATTTTTTATGATCTCAAGATTGAAATCTTTTACTTGAGTAAAGCAGTGTTTGGTTGAAACCCAGGTCCATAAAAATCTAATATAATGATAATGTCAAATTTTGCTGTCTCGATACAAAGAGAACTAGATCTTCCTGATAATTCAAGGACTTTGATGGTATGATAATCATTAACTGCGATATGGGTAAGAATACATAAGATTCTGGTGATAATTGCATAGTTGCAAATGTGGATATGATCATTTTCTTTGTGGTTAGTGTATTGTTTTATATAGAGGATGATATCTGATAAGTAGGTTATTTTGTGAATTTTATATGAGTTCCATACTATACACATTTCCTGTACATTGATTAGATATCGAATTTACTTTTTGGGAAAAATTATTGTCGTAAGTTTCGAATAATTTGGGGCATTCGATATAGGGTGCTTTTAACAATGTAGAGGTTGGCTAATATAGATTGTGTAGGTTTTGAGATTTGATCCCGAATCACTTTTCTAAAAGACTAAGGACCCGTTTGGATTGAAATGATTGTTTATCCATAACATCTTTAACGGGAAATGATATTTATTTAAGTCGAGTTTGCTTGTATATATTACATATACAAATAATACATATATAATATTTAAAGTAATGTGTATCTCAATGACAGCTGTCAACAAAAAATTGTTATTTAAATATATTAAATGAATATTTGATAAGAAAAGTATATGACATAGAACAGAACAGGATAACTATGTGTAATTACAGTAATTTTTATTTTATCGGATGTGTTTGGATTGATAATAATTGCTAAAGGGTCTGAAGCAGTAATAACGAAGAAAATATTTGACTTTAGAAATCTGTAGACAATTGACAATTGAAAGTCAGTAGAAACAGCCTAGTAAAAAAGAAAACTTTATAAGAACTTATATTTTAATTTGGTTGTGAAACTGTTTGGATTTTAATAGTATGATCTATTTTACTATTAACCTCGTTTTTAAAAGCAATCTTATTTGTACAAATATTCATAAGAATCAACTCAGCATCTTTTTAAGGTTTTCTGAATTATTTTTTAAATAATTATTATTAAAAATGTTTTCAGAAATAGAATTCACTAATAATAATAATAATAATAATAATAATAATAATAAATAGAAAATAATAATGATTGTATAAAACATTTATTTAAAATATAAGGAGTACAAATAAGTAATGTGGATTTATTTAAAATAGATTTAGTGAGATATCGAAATATAATTGTGAATAGAAATATAAATCAATTTGTTTGAATAATACCTATTTAATATGGTAATCATTTAAATTTTCAAAATATGTTAATAATTAAAAAATTTTAGATCTAAGTATGTCAACATTTACGCCAAGTAAAGAACACTTGTATGATGTTCTCATTCATTACTTTATGATGAACAAAACTGTCACAGAAAGCTGCAGGATATTATATGATGTTTATGGAAAACATGTAGTATTTCAGGACACATGTGAACGTTGGTTTCACCGCTTCAGAAGTAATAATTTCAGTGTAAAGGATAAAGAACGACCGTCTTTCCAAATTTGAAAACCACAATTTACAAAATTTATTGGATGAAGATGTCTGTCAATCAAACAATTAACTTGCCATAAGATTAGGTGTTACCCATCAACCAATAAGGAAAGAAATGGATGCCTCATCAATTGAATGAAGGACAACTAGAAAACCGATGAGTAGTCAGTGACATGCTCTTACAATAACAAGAAAGATAGCCTTTCTTCCATCGAATATTGACAGGAGATAAAAAGTGGATCTATTTTGAAAATCCCACACATAAGAAAGCATGGGTTAACTCAGATCAACAATCAAAACAAACTGCGAGACCAGACCGCTTTGGAAATGCTCTGCGTCTGGTGGAATCAACAAGGTGTGGTTTACCATGAGCTTCTCAAACCAGGTGAAAGTGCTAATTCGGAGAGATGCCAAAATCAAATAGCCCAGCTGAATCAGTCTTTAATAGTTAAACGTCCAGAATGGGTCAATAAAGATGGCAAACTAATTATTCTGCATGACAACGCAACGCCTCACACTTCTAAAGAAGTTAAAAGCATGTTCAGAGATACGAAATGGGAAGTACTAACCCACCCATCGTATTCACCAGATCTTGTTCCGTCCGATTTTCACCTGTTTCGTTCAATGACATATGGACTTGCTGTGCAGCACTTCAAATTGTACGAAGATGTATAAAATTGGGTCTCCGGATAGTTCGCCTCGGAATCAGAAAAATTCTTTTGGAATGGCATCCATAAATTGACTGAAAGAGGGAATAAATGTGTGGATAAATTGAATAAATTTTTATTTATTTTTGTTTCGAAATTATCATGCTTCGGTTATTAATAAAATCCGCATTATTTATTTGTACCCATAATAGAAAATTTTTTATAAATATATAATTGCAATCTGTTAATTTAAATTATGTAATCTTAAATAAAATAAAATATACTCTTAATTTAAAAATGAATAATTATTATTCAAAAAGAAAGACTCAGAATATGAAATGTAGTTGAAAAATATTAATAAATGTAATAATGGACCATGCAAAATATCATATATTTTATAGCTCCCAACAAATATAACGCAGAAACACCAGGTGAGATTTATTTTCATGAGTTCAATTTATGTGATTTAATTTACAGCCTGTGGTAATCAAAAAGGTTCTGGTAAGCGCAATTACTTAAATATTTTATTTTATTTTATAAAGTCCGCAATAAGTAACCTTATTTTTAAAAGCACAAATAATCATTAAAGCTTAACATTAATTAATATACACAGCTTCGTTTAGTTATTTATTAAAAGTAAACATCTGAATTTACACTTTTATTGCATTTCAGTATTTCAAAGTACATAAATCTTTTGCAAACCTTTCAAACTGAAAGACTGACGATACTCATTCACCAGGAACAAAATTTACGAATCAATGTTTAGAATACCAATTTCTACATTGAATTTCTTTTAATGTTTGCTCACAATAAATATTAAATAACTTTTGTAAGCTTTTATATTTCATCCAATTCTGAAGTAATAATAATAATGTCATAATGAAAATACTTCAGGTGTGGTATACATGGTCACATACACAGATTTTTTCCAAACAACAGAGGTTTTACATGCCAAAGAAGTAAACAGGGAGAAAGTAATTGCATTTATTTTCGAAAATAACTCGCTGAAATATAGAGTACAATCCAAAAAGAACAGATGGATTGAAAGGAAGCAGAAAAAATTATGTTAATACAGTAGAGGATATGAAAAAATATTTGAAAGAGATTCAAGAAGCAAACCAGAATAAGGTAGATATTGAAGACAATTGTGAAGTAGATTGTGAAACAGAGAACCCAAATGTAACGGTCTCGATTATAGGGGATATCATTAGAGCAATTTGGGCTTAACTTGGAAAGGGGAGTGTCAGGCACAGAACTGGAAACTTTGAGAAGAGATGAGTGGATTTGTGCATTAGAAGCTCGATTTGGAGATTTAATCATATCAAGAGAGATATTCAAAAGACTAGTAGAATTACTTAAAGCTAAAAGAAATCAGAAATTAATGTTAATTTTAAAGAAATGCGAAGACGAATTTATAGCTAATAAGTGGGATGTTGGATGTACAAGGTTGGTCAAATATAATATTTTGACAAACGGAGAGCTAATTCATGTCAAGCCATGTTGTTAATCTCAACATCTAGAGGATAAGATCAACAAAACGATTCATATTTTTTTGAAAAACAATATTATTAAACTTTGCAACTCTCCCTGAAACTCGCCAATGATGGCTATATGGAAGAAAGAGAAAAAAGAGATAATATGCATGAACTTCATGAGATTGAAGCCCAATTTTCCGATGCCAAACATGGAGGAAATGCTTAATATTCTGGGAGGTGCCAAATTTTTTACTTCAAAAAATCTCGGCAACTCAAATAGAGTTGGATGAAAGTTCACAAAAGAAGATTGTCAATATTGTTTCAGCAGAATACCATTTAGCATATATGCGGCATCAGAGACGTTTCAGGAACTCATTGCGAAGGTCCTAGAGGTATTCATGAAACAATGGAATATGTAGACGATATTCCGATTTTTAACCCGGGGCAAAATAACGCAGTATGAATTATTGGAAAGTGTTGAGTAAAATTCAAGGAACAGGTCTCTGGCTCAATCCAAAAAAATGGATTTTGGATATATATCATCAGTAGTGAGGGTGTTAAAACAGATCCCATGAAGTAAATGCTATTGTCATTCAGAAAACCAATTTTTACAAAGAATCTTTGCTGTTTTCTAAGTATCTGTAATTATTATCGAAGACTTATTCAGAATTACGACAAGAAAATTTGAAAATATATGCGGTAGTTCAGAAAAAAAGTTGATATGGACAAAGGAAAGTGACGAAGTTTTCACAGAACTTAGGACAGGTTTAGATAGTGCTCCGTTACTCTGTTTTTCCAAATCTGTTTAAACCTTTTTTTCTATTCAGATGTCAGTTTTGATGCTTTGGGGCAGTACTATCTCATAGAGATGAAGTGGGAGTGAATATGAGATAATTAAAAATTACCAATTACGTCAAAATTGAAGTTCTTTATATTTTCTAGAAATTTGGCAGATTTTTAATTTTAAAAATGTTAAAAGAAAAGGATTTGTTGAATTCTTTTGAAGCTCACATTAATAATAATAAATAAATAAATAATAAATTTTAAATATTATACCAAATGTTAACATTAGGTGTAATATTTTTTAAAATAAATTCATTTACATTTTATGCATTTAATAATCTAACGAAAAAATTTAAAATATTAAGGAAAAAATGCAAATACCATTAAGTTTTATGACAATATTTACGATTGTTTTCCTGTGTCTATTTTCAATTATTTGTGAATAATTAAAATTACGAATTATAAAATCAGTAACCTTTTTATCCATTGAAGAATTTATATTCTGTTTTATAACATTTTAGTCGAAAATTGTAACAATCCGAATTTACGTAAGTGAATAATATTTTATATATGATATTCTAATTTTTACTATAACTGTAATAATATTTATCAACCATTCAGATTTATTTAAAATATTTTTAAAAATAATTGAATATTTATTACTAATTAAAAAATCTTCAAAAATATTTTGAAATAATCACTGCCATAACTTTTTAAACTTATTCATTGATAAAGATCTTATTCTACCAGTCGACTTTCTTGTAATTTAAACATCTTTTTACTTCTGGAAAATTTTATTGAATGTCTTTATCAATTATGTAAATCAGTCTAAAAGTTGTGGGAATGACACACATACAGAATATATTTAATATAATATTTAACATCATTGTTTTTAGGAGTATTCACCGTCACAATCTATAGAATTTTGCATTCTGTCAAACCAGTCATTGAAACATTTATTCCAATTCAAAGTCGGTTTGGCTAAAACATTTGGTTTAAATGCTTCTACAGCCTGTTCGGGACATGAAAACGGCTTCCCACGCAATTTTTTTATGGAACCAAATCAGGACTATGAGAGGAATGGCTTAATAATTCAACGTTTTGAAGCCTCAAAAAATCGATTGTTTATGGGCTCTATGGAAAGTGGCATTATCATGATGAAGCAAAATGGAGCGTTTCCAGTTGTTTTTCTCTATTCTTTGAGTACTTCAAGCAAGCAAACTGTGGTATACCAATTCGAAGTAACTGTGCAACGATCATCTAAAGGAGTGGTAGCGACATGGCTTAATTTGCTTTGAGGTGTTCCTGGATCTAAAAACTTTCGTTGGTATTTTTCTCCCTGAAACACCCAGCAATTGACTGCTGGTTTGTTTCGGGTTCAAATGAGTATATCCAAGATTCATCGCCACTGACGATGTCATAAACATATTTTGAGGTTCAGGTTCCTTGCTTACATTTATCGACCATAGGTTTTGACCAATTAACACGATCTCTTTTTTGATCAACTGTAAGGATATGCGGTATCCAACGAGAACATAGCTTTCTGACACCAAACTGTAATTATTATTACAAATTATTATAATTTATTACAAAATGAAGGAAAATGGAACATGTCTACTAAACAGTTCTGAGAGGGTAAATAAAAGTTTTTTCTCATTTTACCCTGTGAGATAAATTGAAAGTTAGTCGGGGGATGTAGCTCAGCGGTCAGAGCATGTGAAGGTCCCGGGTTCAAATCCCGGTATCTCCGATTAATTTTCACTAACATGGCGACCACACCAGGACACCAACCAGCGGACGAGGTCTCGAAAGTAAAAATGTAAAGGAATGGAATAGAAATTGAAGTAAAGAGACTCGGGGCGGTTAAGGGTATGGGTGTGAGCTTTAAATGAGAGGGATGTGAGATAAATTGAAAGTTATTCGGGGGATGTAGCTCAGCGGTCAGAGCAGTGCATGCGCATGTGAAGGTTCCGGGTTCGAATTCCGGTATCTCCGATTAATTTTCACTAACATACCCCATTGAATTTTCATTTAGCATGCCTGTTTTAGTTGAAAAAAATTCTAATTTTAAAGGAAAGATTATTTTTATCTTTATTTTACAATTTCTTACAGAAAATGTTAAGCATTAAAAAATGGCAAAACATGTGTATTAGTTAAGTTCAACAATGTACCTATTTAAAAAGTAATGTCGTCATGTCAATAATTATTAAAAGATATTGGCTTGGAATCGAAAAATTACTCTATGACAATATTTACAATTTCATAAGAAACTAACTTTTCCTATCATGAAATAAAAGTTCCCAACCAAAACCGGTAATTTTCTAGATTTCCTTCTTTGTCGTACTCTGTCGTTTATTATCCTGATGAATAATGATAAATTATCCTGTTTGTCAAATCTGCATACTTTCAATTTCACTTTTTAATCTCTCCAACTAAAAACCATGCGCGATCATTGTTTTACCAGTTTGCAGGAACATAAAATATATAATACCCCTAGCGAACTACCAAAATCTTAACATTACTTCTCGTTTTGGTTTCGAGGTGATTATTATTTGACAAGGTGAAACCCATGACTTTTTACGACTGGAAATATTGTAGATAACCAAAATCTAGTCATACGTACTTGAAGTCTTCATTTCCTGTTGAGAAATTAGTATTGTTCATATTAAAATACTTCAGCTTTTGCCCATTTGTAAGTTTTTGAGGTATCCATATTTCTGTCTTGATTTCTTTACCAATTTACTTTAAATATGGGTAGATTTTACCTGTTGAATCCTTAGTTTGACTTCATTCCATCAAGTGTTTGACATGGTTTTTTTTTCAATCTATTTTTGTATAACGTCAGTATCCAAAATCAATGATCTACTCAATCTAGAAGCATTAGCTAAATCAAAACTTTCTGACTTGAAATAGAGAAAACCATTTTTCGAATTTTCTTACATTAACAAAATCTAAATAGATATGGTTAATTTATCTCGCAGTCTCCGATTCCGTTTTACCATTATGAAATTCTTAAATCACAATGTTGAATTTCAAAAAAAACAACTTATATTATATAGTATAGATAATATTTTTCAAATATTATTTTTATAGGGATCCGCAAAAAAAACTTCGTTTTTACAAAATTATATTTTTATTATATATTATTATTATAATATTATAAAATATGTTTTTGCAATATAATATAATTTTTTGCGGACCCCTATTTATTACAAAAATGTTCTTTTTGTAAAGAAGTGGATACCTTTTTAAAATAATTAATAAATTGTTTGGTAATTTAATGTTAAACTTATTAAATAATAAACCGTTTAGTTATTGATTGACAAGTACGCATCGATCGTCAGCCGACTTCTTCCGGAATATGAAAAACTGGTGACCGTAAAGTTTTACCATTTGCAATTATCCATGTCTCCTGGGTTTATGGAGCACGACTGGTGCAGTATGAACATAGAAGACTATGTTGTGGTATAAATTTCAGAGTTGGTTAAATATCACATGTTATTATGGTATTAAGAAAAATATGGTATTACTTGACGATTGGTCATCGATGCTAGATAAGGTGGAAAATATGAGAACATATCAAGTGGAGAAGTTGTTTCAAACTATATCCAAGAAAAATTTCATCAGTTTCCCGGATTACATTGAAAATGGAAAGTCTACATTTAGCTTAACCGACTATCACGAAGTTACTCTCAACCAGTCCCGAGTCGTAGCGATAGAAATAAATAATTTAATGAAAGTGGCACAGGAATCGACCCAGGAAATATTGAATATTTTATTATACGAATTTGATGAGTTTATGAAGAATAACGCTGCCAACAATTTTCTCGTAGAAGAGGGTCGTAAGTATAAAATGACATCAAATTAAATAAGCTTATTGTTTTTGTTTGATGTGAGCTTTTAATAAAATTACGCAACCCATGACCGAGTTTTCAATAACTGTCAAATACGGAATACAAGGGCTGTCTTTACCCTGGTGATATAGAATTAAGCGTAATTTCAAAGTTGTCTATGCAGGCTGGAAAAGAGTAACATTGGTAAAAGTTATTCTGCTGATCTATTTTGACCAGTGTTTCTTTATATGATCTGAATATTTGAATTTTAATTAATTTTTTATAAAAATAAACTTTAGTGATATGATTTTAAAAGTGTTAACATGATGAACACTGAATAGAGGATAGGCAAAATGACCTACTTTTAAAAGACTACAATTCTAATTTATTCGTAATAAATTAGTAATAAATATTAGTAATTATTATTAGTAATTATTATTAGTAATTATTATTAGTAATAATAATAATAAAATAATAATAATAATAATAATACTTTCATTAATACTATTTTTAATACTATCATTTATTTAATTGAATACTTATTCTCAGCCGGATCTTCCCCAGGCAAAGTCTCCATAATTCAACCAAATTATGACCGAAGAAATTCCAGTAAGCATGGTAAGGATATCAGTAGAACAAGAAAAGTTATCCAGAAAGTTATGCTCAGTGCCGAAGACCTTGTAAAATCATTTGGACAAAAAGGTGTGGAAGCAGTTATTAAATCAATCAGAAATTCTCTGGATGACTTTTGGAGATTATTGATATGTAAAGATGCGCTAAGCTACATTAAAAATGCTGCTAAAACTGAACATCATCATGCTCGTAGGGATTAAATTGTTAAAATTATTATTGATTTGTTTTTCCCTCAATTATTAAATTAAATTACAGTTCCATTTGACAATGGCTTTCACGAAATTATTCTTATTTTCCAAACCAATTTTGCAGTTTTAAACTTTTAAAATTTAAGACTGAACAATAATAATAAAGTTAATAATAATAATAATAATAATAAAATTATGATTTTTTATTCTTCATAAATATTATGAATGTATTGTATTAAGACTCAGGTTTCAAAAACAATAAAAACCTTAAAAATTCAAAAAAATTTATGTTCTTCATAAATTTTAATATTAATAAATGATAATGTAATTTAGCAAATATTGCAAAGCGTCCCATCTTTCAAATTGAAATTCGGGTGATAGGCAATAAATTTGTTTTGAAGCCATCGATTGAAGATATTCAGTTCGCTGTAAGACAAACTATACTGGTCATTCAAAGTCACTCAAAAGCTATATATAAATGGTCTGATGTTGGACGAAGAAAGTTAGGAGTTGATTCTAGTCAAAAAGTCAATCGATTGAGCGCAACTGTTTCTAATAAAGTTGCAAGTAAAGTGACCGAAGGTCCGGATTCAGATAAAACAGAGAATAATCAAAAATCTGATTCTGATGTATCCCCAAGTAAATCAATTCAAGATTTTGAAAGGCCATCAGTAATTTTTTATTTTTTAGTATAAATAAACTCCAATAATAAAAATGTAATAATAACAATAATAATAATTATAAAAGTATATTATTATTAATAAAATAAAAAAATATATATATAAATTAATAAAAATTGAATTAATAAAATTGATTTAAAAAATCTCATAATAAAGTTGAAAAAAAACAAAACATTTTGTTAAAAATTCTAAGTTAATAAGTTATTAATTTAGATAAAAATTATATAAGATATATATATATATATATACACCCCCGTGCAAAAGTCTGAGTACACAAATAAAAATCATATGATTTAGTAAAAAAGAATCTGGAATAAACAAATTATTATTGAAAATACATTTATTTGATAGAAACAATTATTTTATACATTATGGAACACT
>JBBMKC010199765.1:0-14205 GCA_037834085.1 Bipalium vagum | reverse complement strand
TTCTTCTTCTTCTTATTATTATTATTATTATTATTATTATTATTATTATTATTATTATTATTATTATTATTATTATTGTTATAATTTCAACATTAGTAAAATATTTATAATTTTCAAATTCCAATTCTCATTGTTGAGAAAATGTTTATGAATTATTTTGATTAAATGTAGTAAGGTATTAAGTGTTGAGGTATTATATTTATTCTCAATGGAACATAATGACTTCATTAGAGAAATGATTAACATCTAATCAAAAACATCATTAATCAAAAATCAGGACTCAAATGACATATTTTGGAGATAATAATTTGTCTAGTTTAGAAAAATATAAGATTCACTTAGATTTGCTAAATAGAAAAAAATATTCCTTAACTCATTTCAGATAGAAAGTACATATTTTTTATAATTATTTTAAAGTTATTTTGATCTGACACATATCTGCAACCTATAAATACTTTAAAGCTAAAAAGGTTAATTTCTTTGAAAGTTTTATTATATCAAATTTTGAATGTCGAGATTATTAGAGATATAGAAAATCAGACAGATTTCTTTTACTACACAAAAATGATTATAATTTTGATATCTTTTCAATGCAAATAGCCAATGTATACATGATATAGATATCTTAGATGTCTCCCTGTTTCTTCATTTATTAAATTGTACCTTCATCTTTTATAAGGTACCCATTAAATTTCTGAGAGACAAAGTTCGAGAAATTAATTTAATTTACTCAAAGACTTTCTCAGTGTGCTAATACATAATTTTATTTCTTAATTAATATCTTCTCTGATTTTCTATGTTCTTTGATTGGGAACCCACTTGCACATCCACAGGTTTGTCACAATCTGTTTAGCTTTACCACCATCAATATCTTTGATTTGCAGAATTTGTAAATCATGATGTCGGCTTAGATTTTTGTTAAAATTTTTTGAAAACTATCATGATTAATTTGTGAGAAATATATCTTTTCCTTTCAATATAAAATCATCAATACTTTTGCGAATTACCAATTATAATAAAGTACATGTTATATTCGATAAATTAAAGAATTATTATTGAACAATTAGATCTTTCATGCAAGTTTTTGTATATTACATTGATCCAGAGAAAACCATAATATTTAGTGCAGATTGTATAGGAAATTTTTGTTACAAATACATAAAATCCGAAGAAATGTATTCCATTTCCTTTAATAGTTCTGTTTATAACTTTTGAAGTTAAATACCAGATCTAGTGCACTGTAAACAGTCTTTCAGTTATTAAAAGTATCCTAATGGGTCTATTTATCATTTTTAGTTCTGAAGCCTCATAAAACATATTTTATTATTGCTAAAACATTTTTAATGTTCCTAAAAATTTTCTTTCAATTTAATTTTATTATGGTGTTAACAATTTCACACTACTTTTGGATGTCTCTGTTTTACATTAATATTCATATCAAATAATTCATGACTTTTCATTTGATACACTAATGGTAACAATATTTTCACCAACCATTAAATTAGTATCTTCAATTACTGTACCATTTATTTCTAAATGTTTTTCTGGTGATTCAGATAATATGGTTCAAAGCGTGACTCAATCTAATTACTTAAACGATCAAGTTTAAAATCTCAAGTCCACATACGAACAACTGAAAAAATCAGATCAGATTCCCTTAATACATTCATCACTCAACTATAAATTTCTGTCTAAAAATATATAATGAAAAGAAATTTTTGATTCAATGATATTCTTTTTTCGAGGCTTAAACGATCTAAGAAAATGTAAATCGAAAACTGGTTGTAAAACGAAATTAAGGATTGGACGTTTTCATAAAATATGAATATATATAAAAATGAAACCAGTTCTACGAATATAGGTGCTTAAGATTGAAATTTATTCTTTGCGTAAATTTCTATGGAGGATAATCCTTTCAGGACAGAATATTATAATATTCAATATTCAAAGTTTCCATTTTACAATTAACATTAAATTATTATTGTGTTTATCTTCAAACTCCATGGATGATTAATTAAAATATTAACTTTTTAAATTATTATTAATTATTATTATTATTTATTATTATTATTATTATTTATTATTATTATTATTATTTATTTATTTATTTTTTTTTACGGGTTTATGAAAACGTCCATAATTAAAATAAAATTATTGCTGTTGATCAATACGATGGCCTTTATCTTGATAAGTATGCAAATTTATATATTAATTTTAAAGGAAATAAGAATATTCAAACTCAAAGAGAAATTAGAAAATTTTTGTTTTCTACAATAAAGGGGTTAAGTGGGTTCTTGAATTTTGATCAATATTTAAAATATAATTATGTTAGCAAAATTTTCATTTTAAATAAAATAATTACTTCAAAGAGTAATTAAATTTTAAAATAAGTAAATTTTTTAAAGAAATCAGCTGAAATTTCTTTGTAATTTCCCCAATGTTAATACCATTATCACATTATAATCAAAGATTCTTCACTCTTATGTTTTGATACTTTCATTGAAATAATTATTTTTATTTAAATAATCTAGTTAAAATATATTATTATATTATATGTTATAATTTTTAATGTAAAAAGATCAAACCGTCAGACATTAATTAAACCAGCAGAAGAATCATTGAGTAAGAGAAAAATACTTTGAAAAATTGTGTATATTTATATTTAAAAACGAAATATAAAGCTTATGTATCACCTTCGGCTTAAATCGAAGTTATTAAAACAAACTATAGTTTCATAATCTTTTTCATTTCTTGATAACGTTATCATACATATGGATAAAGTGTCATAATGTATGAAAAAGTAGTAAACCTTGTTACCTCAAAATCTGATTTCTTGATTTTAATTATGAAAAACCCAGCATTTTTAAGTAACATAAATAATATTTTCTGCCATGAAATATCAAAATATAATATAACGCAAGAATTTTAATTAAGGGTATTTATAATAAAATATTTATGATGTTTCAGTCATCTAAATTTCAAGTTCTCGCTTAAAAATACAATTTTTACTGTTTTTTTAATTTTAAAAATATCCTCTCCTATTACTGTACATTTTCCCAACAGAACTGTATTTTATCATTTTTATTATTATATTTTTTTATTCAATAAAATGACTATTCTACACCCAATACATCGATATTGTTTAGGTACTCTGTGGTTTAACTCGGTATATTTAATATTATTTTTACTTTCCTCGTTACTATACATAAAAATTAGTTTCCATAGCTAACAAAGAAACTAAAGAATGTAAATATGATATTCATGTTTTTTGAAATATTTATCATGTTATTGAACAAAATTTTCAGCCAGTTTAAAGAAAAAATGTGCATATTTTAAAGAAAAGAATAATAGTAAGGGACACTTTTTCATATATATAAAGGATGCATTCACAGACATGTAGTTGGGTAAATAGTTGTGAACTGATTTAGATAATGGTCTGAAACAATTATCAATAACATTTACTCATAAAATTTTAAAATAAAGGAACATTATTTATTTGAAAAAATTTCCAGGAAGGCATTTTAAACAAGATTTTCAACAAAAGCAAGTCGTAACCTATTATAAATCAAAAGTTAACAGGAAGATCATTATAATGTTTTCCGTAAAATTAGAAGAGTTTATGTTAAATATACTGACGAATAATGTCAAATCTTTATGAATGATAGTCACGAATTAATTTAATTTGTTAATAATTCAATTTTCACTAATTTCGTTAAAATTAATGTAACAAGGTTAATATTGACACTAAGTTAATATTTTTAATTATTGTAATTAATAAATTAACTGAGTTTAATTTTACGGACAGAATGACAAAAATGATAAAAGGAATTTGAATAACGTTGTGTTTCTATCTGTAAACCAAGTAATTGTAAGATGATCACAACAATATAAGTTGAAACTAATGTGTACAAGTTAATGTAAATTAATAACACTTGTATTATAGGTGATTGTGTTGTAAAATAATAGAAACAGACATACGTATTTATGCACTTAGAAACAATAGTGATATAAGTGGAAGCAATTTGTATTAATTATAGTAATTGCTTTCTCAATTTATGGGATCATCAAAAAATGATATTCCGAAAAACGTTTAACAATAATAAACATCATTGTTAGCTCTGATACACGTTACTTGTTAGTTAGTTCGTCTCCAGTTATCTTTGTATTAGTCGTTTTGGTAAAATATAAATTAGTTATAAATAAATAAAAATTATATTATTTTTTTTATGTATCTGATATGTATTATGGTTGACGTGTATCATCAAAGTTAGCTTGATAATCATTGGTATATTCTTCATATGAACGAATCAATTTTACCGCCTTAAATCTAATATTCCTTTATGAATTCCTTTTAATTGGATTATTCGAAGATAAATTCAGTAAAATGTCACCTGTTCAATTAATGTAACTAAATGTATTCATTTAAGGTTTTATTTATCTCTTTGTATCAGGCTTATCTTAGAATTAAAAATGTTAAATACATTTTCAAAAGTTTTGGGTTGGCAAGAAAGTAATTGCCGATTTTTTTAAAGAAACAAAATAGATGAAACTATATGAAACAATATATTTTTATCAAAGTATGAATTGTCCATTGTTATCCAGGACTTGTTTCCATCTTCCAGAGAGCATAGCAAATAATTGGGTATATTTGCATAAAACTGCAACATTTGATTACATTATCATTAGTAAAAGTTTTACCATTCAAAAATTTTCCAGCCTTGCACGACATCTGAGCTGCTTCTGATCTTTTCCTATGAACATAATTGTACCATATCCATTTTCTTCGTCCCTTATCAATTGCGTTCTTAGTGCGTTTAATAAGCAAATTACGGATGTAGTGTAAATTGATAAGGATTAGGTTTTTTTTCTACGTACTCTATATGCTTAATATGACCTTTGATGGTTGCATACGATATATACTGAGGCTCTTTGCAATGTCAGGCGTTTTTCTGTTATGATTCTCATCGTTTAAGCACTTGATTTCATTATCATTGACATCTAATGGGCGGTCAGATTGTTGCTTATCTTTGGAGAAAAAATTATCCCATTGGAATTTCTCAAACCAATTTCAATATTGGTATTCTTTGAATGCGTCCTCGTCATACATTTTACATATTATTTTGAAAATTTGTTATGCATTTTTCTTTCCAATAATAGACAAGTAAAATATACCTTAAAAGTTTGTTCCGATCTTTCAAACCAAAACTGGTCAATAAAAAACGAAACAAAACAATCTAAGAAATTAACTTATTGATTGAAATTCGAATCGATCGACTATCTTTTATTATTATTTAAACAACGATTATTTTATTTTAAAATACAGTTAAATTGAAATTAAATGTCTTTATATAAAACCTGCATTATTTTCTTGTCATCCCGATATTTTAAGATAATAACTAATAGCTTCACATTTTTAATCTTAATAAAACTATACAAACCAATTTAAGAAAATTTTTATTCCAATGTTTACCAGGGATATTGTTTTGATTTTTGTCCTTTGTAAAAACTGAAAAAAATTCAAAGATAAATACAGCCTCTAGAGATATTATAAAAATTGAAAATCTACATAATTATTTGTGGATAATAAAAACAAGTGTGCACCTCAATGAAGGAAATGTATCTATTTGTTATTATAATGGATTAACATAATTGGATTTCTAATAAAAACTAAAGATATGTAAAATTGTAGTTAATAATATTATATTAATAATATAATAAGATAATAAAAACGATATTTGATCATAGATCCAATTGTGTTTTTTAGATTCTAAGAGCAAATAGTCAAAGTAATTTTTCTTTCTCAACTTTAAGGTCTCAACGTTAATTTCCCCTAACTTAAGCAAATAATTCAGGAAACCAGTGAAATCCAGTATATTTTCTGACTAAAAATTATTAAAAATCAAATTTTATATTTTTATCATGTCATTTTTAAGATGACAAATATTTGTTGATAATAATTCGATAATAGTGCATACAAATAAATCATATTTTTATAATCCATTATTAATTTGAGAAGTTTAATAGATTTATTGAATTTTTTTCGTTAATTTTCCTTGCACTAAATAGATCTTAGAACAAGAAAAAAGAAAAATGAACCGAATTTTGGCTGTTCAAGCTAAATATATTTAGCAGATCAATTTTTTCAACTTTTCGACATTAACCTTGTACTTATTATATGGGATATTTTTGCTTATTTTAATTTAGCTAGGGACATCATATTTACACGGCTTCTAGATAATCGAGTATAAAAATAATTGTGAAATCCTTTCACACGTGTTAATTGGAAAATATTGGTTTCAGATGAATTAAATATTAACTTATTTTCCGGGTTTTTTGAAGTGCATAGATAATTTTTATAGATTTTTCTTTTTACAAAGTTTTCCTTTTTATATTCCACTGCAAATATAGATATAAAAAGATTTTTTGTATCCACTGATTAATAAATCATTAGGGCTGAAATCAAAATAAAGAAAAATAGTACATCCTTTATCTGTTTATTGTGAAGAAATTTATTCTTCATAGTTTTTACCCATTTGATCAGCCATAATAAATTTGCTTTTTTCGGTATTAAATTATATGTATTAAAAAACGATCTTAATGATTTTTCAGAAAGGTTAATTTAGAACTAAAATGAAAAAATCTAATTAAGATTAGATAAAATTTATTCCAAAAAATCCCTACGAGCTCTTTATGCCCTTTAGCGGATTCCGATTAAGGAGAATAAATAATATCAATAATTACAAGATATAAAATTAAGAGTTTTTAAAGTAAAAATATTTTTAAATAGTTTTTTTTTCATTTTCTGATTGTTTATCATTTATTCTACGAAATTAAAGGTTTAATCAAGAGAAGGATGTCGATGTTTCACAAATACCTTCCTTATGTTTCAAGGCTTAGTTTAAAAAAGAATGATTTTGGCTTTGATTCCATAATTAAAAATTAATAATAAATCATTTAAATGAATATTATTTATAAAATTTATATTTTTGTAAATTAATAAATTAGTGAAGACTCTTATTAATACTAGGAAACCCGACAAATTGGACACATTTTAACTTGACTGCTTTTGCGAACGTGATAAAAATCGAGCCATATATAAAAAACTAATGTTTGTATTTGTAAAATTTTGGCAGAACAGGTTTGACTATCATAAAATGCAGTGTAACGCGCTTTATTTTCATAATCCGTTTAATTTCACTTAAAAATGAAAAAAATTGCTTTATCTCATTGAAAGAATAATATAATAATCATAATCAATATAATAACCGGGTTATAATCATGAATTTCTGAATAACGAACATCTTGATATTAAGTGGATTACAATGTATAATATTGGATTGGTAAATAATCGAGAGATAAAATAAAAAAATTAATGAATAATATATGGATCATTAGTGTGAATTACCTATTGCTATCGTTCAACTAACATCATTATTACACTCAGATAGCTCTTGTGCAAAAAATTATTCTATGTGGTTTCAAAGGGTCTTCTCGTTCAAAGCATTTGGATTCCAATCTTGCATTTATTAACGACTTTGGTAGCTGGCCAGCCGACTCCAAGATCTTTAACTGACCACATTGTCTCAGACATCAATTTTTTATCACTGTTAACCAATTATTTTAAGCACAGATTGTTTCCTTGTCGTTTCAGCAGCAAATCCCATATTGAAATACGTACCAATGAATTAACGCTTTACTTAAGCATAATCAAAACATTGAGTCGATAAACAATTCTCAATGTAATCAGATTATTTATGAATCAGCAATTGTAGATCATGCCCTAATGAATTCTACAGTTTAACGAATAAAACATAGGTTCCCTAAAATATGGTTCACCAAAGGTTCTACTGCAATATTATTGAATCAAAAAAAATATCTTGTGAAAAATTTTTTTTGCAAACAAAAATTGAGGTATTCTACATTTTTTTTCTTTTGCGGACCAAACGAACAACATTAGAGATTTTCTTGTGTTGAACCATGGTGCTTGAAACATACAAAGAGAATATAATTTTTTATCTAGTACGCTACAGTTATTTATGCTAACATTGAAACGTTGGACAAAAGATTTTTTTATTTTTATTGTTGCTTTTAGAGCTATTTTTATATTACATTATTTATTGTGAGAAAAGTCTCAAATTATAAATGACAATGATTATGCTAACGCTTCCCTTTAATGAGTATTGCGATATTACAAAGTGCGTAATTTATTCGATTTTGAATTATTATTAATAAAAATACAAAATATAATTATTGTAAGAGAAAAGGTTTTTGGAATTCTGATTTAAACAGAAGTAGAATGGTTTCATTAAAGTAATACAAAAAACTACTGGATTTGTTTGAATCTTGATAAAGCCTGGAATATTTTTAATACTTATAATTTTTTAAAACTTTTCTAAGCTTTAAAAAATCTGATTTATTTAACGAAAGGTCATTTTAAAAGTAATTAAATGTATCCACAAAATATTTATTGAAATTTTCTTTATTTTATTATAATATATTATTTATTTAATATTTTTAAACTATTTTTATAGTTAAATATAGAAATTATATTTCAATAATATAGTACTATAATATATGGAATTTTGTGTTAATTACCAATAAACGTTTACTTATGTTGATGGTCATGGGCATTTTACAAAAAAATATCCAAAAATATTTTAATTTATAATTAACATTTTTAGGTATTGTAATTATTAATTATAATTAATATTTTTTAACCAAAATGACAAATGTCATCAATTCTTTATGTTTTGTTAGACCAAAAGAAATCTTTTTACTTATTCCGAACCATTCCCGTTTATTTTTGACAATTAATTTAAATAAATTAACATTTTTATAATTTTGTCAATTTTCAATGACAAAATGCTGGACTAATTTCAGAAAATTTCAGGTTTAAATATCAATATCTCTTTCATGTTCATTAATGACATTAAAACAATTATAAGACCTAGAATTATTTTTATATTTAATTAAATCAAATATTTTCCTATAAATCTAAATTTTCCTCATTTAGTTTTTTCAAAAAAAAGTCGTTAACAAATAGAACATCTTTCACATACTGACCAATATTACCTATAGTTATTTCATGGAATTAAGAATAATAATAATAATAAATCTTTCCCTTTAGATACAAATTCGATAAGGCAACATTCAATTATGGCACCAACTATGATGGCTCAAGTAAACAAAAACCACAAATCAACAATGATTGTCGAAGAGACAGGTATGCAATATCAACCCGGAGATAATTTTCCTACCATGACAACATCTTACAAATCAAGAAACACCTCTTTGGAATCTTTACAGAATGGTTCCATCAATAATACTAATTTGGGATCAGATGCAATTATTGTTAGTATAATAATGAATTTTTAGTGAGTTTCAATTTGAAACTTAAATGGAGAAAATTGATTATTTTTTATTGTGATTTTCATATTAAGTAATTTATGAATATATTTCACATGTTATATACAAAAGTGAGATGGATAAAAAGTATTTAGACTCGTACTCTAATAAAATCAAGAAGTCTGTGAAAATTTCTGCATTAAACAATTAATATAAATAACCAAATATTATTGGATCTGTTTAAAAAGATGACCGTTTACTGGTATTATTTACGGTGCTTTCTTTTGCAGCGTTATTCGTTTTTTGGTTCTGAAAAGAACAGAAAAGTAGAAAATTATTCGTCAACTATATGTAGCATATAGAAATGAATCTCTTTAAAAGACTATTATTTACAATTGGATCAAAGAATTATCTACTGATAGAAACAATATGTTTGATTAAATAAGAACTACATAATGATAAGAAATTTGCAAGAAATCTTGAAAAATTAAATTTTTTGTGAAAGAAGATAAAAATATTATCCAGAGAGAGCTGATTACTTGAGTTAATTTAAGAAAGAAGACTGTATAGAGTATGTTAGAGAACAGAAAAATATGTAGTAAATTCGTCCAAAGTTTTTTTGCACCAGATATTCGAAAAAATAGATTACAAGCGTGCCAAGAAAATCTGATCCTAGTCCTTGCTCTTCGGCAGAAATATTTGAATAATACTATAAAGAAGGATCAGACGCTATTGAATCTGTATGTTCCAAACGGTAAGCATGAGTCTTGAAAATGCTTTTTTTCCATCCGAAGACACCAAAAATGTTTCCTTTAAAGATATCTCATCGAAAATTTTTCATGGTTAATGTGTTTTGGTATGCAAAAAGTGCAATCAAGATCAACTTTATTCCGGAAATCATCGACTCAAACTAGTACTGCCCAGGTGTTAGTGGTATGAGGAAGTTCCGATGGAAACCAAAGGATCAAGAACTTTAGCTTTTGCATGACAACACATGAGTTCAAACAACTCACTGAACTATGAATGTAATCACTAGAAAAAGTTTTACGTCCACCATATAACCATGATTTGGGTTCTATTGATTTCTTCTTCCTTAAACACTTCAAAATCCCTACAGGATAGAAAATTGAATCCAAAGAGAATCTTATAAGACTAGTGAAAGATGTTTTCAATGAAAAGAAAGCATCTTTCTTCGAAAATGGTTGTTTTCATTAGTAAATCGATGGACAAAGTGCTTGGAAGCGCAAAGTGGCTGTCCAGAAAAATCGTTCTGTTTGTTCACTTTTATAGCTCATTTTTTGGTAAATAAAAAGTTTCATATTTATGTAAGAGTCTAATGAATTTTTATCCACATCATGTATAATAAAAAATTACCTAAACACTGTAAATCATTAATTTATGGCTATGCTTATAAACGTCTTGATAAAAGCCTATCATTATCAATTAAATAATGTTACTAAATTTTCTTAAATATTTAAAAAGATAATATTTAAATTATTATTTTTTTTAATTTAATATTTTAAAAGACTGAAGCATTTTTATTATTTTTTGAATTGTTTTCCTTAATATAAAGCAGTATAACATAAATAAAAATAAATGTGCATTGTTGGATTAAAACAAATATTTATAGATGAAATTTATGACTAGCAAATCTTATTCCTAATCACTTAGAAAATCGTTTCTGAAATGAAAAAAATTATACTGAAAATTTCAATAGAGAAATAAATATATTTAATTTCCTTTAGAAACAATTACTTGGGATCATTTCCTAATGTGTACTTCATTAAAAACAATTTTTTCATTCGATTTTAAATATATAATATATTTATTTTATATCTGCAGTGTGAGCCATGTGAATCCGAAACAGTGTTGCCTTAAAATGTGAAGGTCACTTATAAAGAAAATAAAAATAAATAAATTTCTAGACTGAAATATAATAAGAAAGTTGATATTGTAGAATATTTTAAAAATTTCATCAAATAGAAATTAGTATTGGATTTTTAATTTTTTCCAGTGATCCATTAATAATTCTTTAAAGATGATCCCTGAGCATGAAATTATATTTATAATTATTTTATTATTGTTTTTAAAATTTTCTTTTAATACATAAGTTAATTTTATTATTTTGATAAGTGGAATATAAAGTATAGACAGAATTTCATTCACACAGAGACTTAAATCTTGTTTCTATAGATTTTTAGTACATCAGATAATTTCGAATATTTTGTTTTTGATAAAATGTTGAATAAAATAATAAATAATAGAAAATACAATTTTAAGTTCCAAATATTAATATTTTGCTTAGATTTCAACAATAATCAACAATTATTGATATTTTATAACAGATTTGAGGCGTTCACGATTTTATTTTTTATTATATTATAAAATAGTTTTGAAAATTCTCAATTCTTCTAGTTTTATTATTATAAAATTATTATATATATTTTATTATAATAAATAAGAAAAATGTTTTTATCGTTTTCTCTTTTCATAACGCTGACTTTAATTTTAAAAAGACTGTCAAACCATCTATTTAACGATCAAAGTCATTACCGAACAAAAATATTAAATCAAAATATATCATGGACACAAAATCATATAAACTTTGCTTTTTATAAGAAACATTGCGATCCAGAAAGATGAACAAGAAATTAATAAGGTAATACTTTGATAATATGGTTTATTTTCCTAAAAGTAATTTCTTACTACGAAAAACTTTTGTTTAAATAATGAAATATCAATCTATGAAATATCAATAGTTTATTATAATTGCAATAATGAACACAGCAAAAGGAACGAAAAGAAGATATTATAGTATCAAACAAAAACAAGACATGACAGATTTTCACAACAGTGAACCTTTATATACACAAAGAAAATTAAGTACCAAATGTAATATGCATCTTGCTATTTTAAATAATATATTGAAAAGTAGAAAATATGAGAACGCTGAGACAACATTTAAAACTCAAAAGTGGATTTCAAACTTTATAAATGGTTCATGATCTAGTTTGCTCTCACTTAATCGTGACTGAAAACGATGGCTCTGACGTTAGCTGAAAAAAAATATAAAAAGTTCAACCTTAAAACATTTATTTCAGTACTTATAACACACCAAAGAAGGTATTTTGTTACTTGTGACGAAAAGTGATTAAGAAATTTATTTGTTAACACATTTTTGGACATCAAAGCATGGATAAGTATTTTAAATTAATTTCAATTTCATATAATATAAAAATACATCACCATTGATTAACACTGGTTATTTTAGTCAATAATAATAATTAAATTAACAAAATGATTTTTTACTTCAATAACGTAGTGAACATAAATTAAATAATTAAATAGGAATCACTTTGATTAAGAGAGCGTAAAATTAGCACATGAAATGAAGTGGTCATTTTCGCTCATCAGGAAGTCATTGACAAAACTGTTTCAATCGACCTTTACAACGATTTTGTTTCAGACCATCAAATTGTAATGTCATGTCAGTGTAATTTTTATTTTTAATTCATTTTCTGAAAATTTATTAAAAATATCAATTAAAAGGAAATTAAATTACTTTTCGATTTTCCTTATAATTTAATCATGGTTATGTTATTTTTTCGTTATACAAAATACTAAGGAAATCAGTTAATTAATTTTTTGCTTTAACTGTTCAGATATGGTCACTTTAAAGTATCAATAATTCTAAACTGTTGATTGTTTAGTCACAGTAAATAATTGGTAAATTTAAAATACAAATTAAAAAAAAATATTTAAGATTTCTTCTCAAATTTTTTTTAGATGTTATTTCACATTTGTTTTATTTTATTTTATATTGTAACCTTTTTAGCACTGTGAAAATGAAATGATTTATTTTTTGATGCACTTTTTTAGTCTTTGAAAATTTATCAATAATAATTATCTCTTCTTTATCACGCATATTTTAAAGTTTTTCCATTTATTTTGGAACTCAAAACCAATTTTTTTGAAAAATTTTGTCTGAAACGTTAACATCAATATTTTATTTCCATAAACGTATAAAGGGGATGATAATAGTTTTTGTCTATTTAAGAAGCCTAATTTGAGATTTTCACATTTTTCTAAATTTTTTCTTTTTAACTTTGTCTTACTTCCAATTGTCTTTGATTGAAAATTTATATTTTTCTCTTATTGTCAATGTGAAGGAAGGGGCGATTATTAAAATTTTACTTGTTTATATATTACATTTTTTCTGTCTGCCACAATGTTAATATTTGGATAATAAATGAAAAAGAATAGTGAAAATTCACAATATTTTGTAATAGGCTTTTGAAATTCGCTCTATCTGAATTCCGAAGTTCTTTTCTATTTTTTGATTCATATTTTCTCCTATTTTTCATTTGGATAATTTAAATAATAAAATCTTTTACTTCGATAAAATTCACATGGAAATTTTCATTAAATTAAAACACTCTCATTTCAGTCACAAATTTATCACCACCAGATCAATATTATATATATTTTCTAAATGAGCTTATAAATGCTTTGGTTGACCCATAATAATTAACGGAAATCTCTCAGTTAATATTCAACTATAGAAATAAACGAAATTAGCAAATGGTCGATTTACTTTTTTATAATGTTAAGATCCTAAGTTGATGGTTAAAAAGGATTTTAAAGGTCGGAGCGTAAATGTCTCTCAGGTCTTAACGGTTGAAGGTTGCTGTTGTGCGTGTTCGTCTTAATTAAAATTCACTAAGAAAACAAATTTTCAATTTAATACTTATATTCAAATCGTTATCAAATTACAATATTGTTTTTCAAATTACAATGACTGAGACAATTCTGACCGATTTCTTTTATTTTTATTATCAAAATGATTTTATTAATTATATT
>JBBMKC010199754.1:0-14207 GCA_037834085.1 Bipalium vagum | reverse complement strand
ATAATAATAATAATAATAATAATAATAATAATAATAATAATAATAATAATAATAAATAATAAAAATAATAATAATAATAATAAAATAATAATAAAATTTAAATAAAGCTAAAAAAACTACAAAGAAAACTGTAGCGTCTTGTCAAATATAAAATAGAGCTCCACTTAATGATCCTTTTATCGGGATAGATCCGTTATAAGCATGGTTGCTACGGATGGCGAGATAATAGCTGATGACGATAGCCTTCCACTTGAGAATTGTGAAAAATAAATACTAGGAACTATCGATTATGAATTATCTGTGATATTTAACTGTATTAGGTGTTATTATCCTGGAAGATTATAGTTGTTTATAACTGGAATGCGAATTGTTTATAAAAATGTTAAAAAGGTTGTAATAATGTTGATATTGGTATATTTACACATTAATACAATTATATGTTACCGCAAGTTATTTTGAATCTATAATTAAAGCTTAAAAAATTTGAAAAATATAAATAATTTATGAAGAAAGTTGAATAGAAAAAATCTTATAACCGAAAAGATTGTTACAATTCCAAAGCCTTTAATATGAAATAATCCTTAGTGCAAAAGGTATTAATAAAATCTGGTCTCAATAGTCAAGACTTTTTAACTGACATCAAACTCATCTGGGTCCTTAATTGATACCATTGTTAACTTGGAATTTGAAATGATTGATAGAATGAAAAAGAAAAGAGAGTCTTAATTGTAACAATAGGTTAATGTAGATGAACACATCATGTGTCTTGCAACGAACAGCTCAAAATCCATCTTCGTTAGGTTTGTCAATGACATACTTCAGTAGATATTGTAATAAGAGTTATCCATTGTGTTTTTCTTGTACATTCTTGGTAACATTTATTTCAATGAAGCTTTATTTAATTGACACCCTAAGTAAATAGAGAACTGGAGTGACCACTCACTTTCACAATATCCCCGTAATATAACAAAAAGAAATATAATAAACCTAACAAAACAGTTTCATAAACAATAAGATATGGTATAAATACATTTTGGTTGTCCTGAGGAATGAAACTAATAGAAAAAATGACCGAGCTTCTTTGGAGTATCTCAGAATTCGTTACTGACGTTCTTCACATTTAAAAACTTTCCCAAAAATATTATTTCTCTTCTTTTTCGTGATTAATTAAAAAATCTTACCTTTACTGCCTTCTTAAAAATAAGAGACCCCATCATGAAAGACCTTTATACTATGGAACGTTTGTTTTTTGTGTTGACTGAAATTCGTATTTTTATTCATTTCTCCGTTACAAAATCTCCATTGTGAAAAACGTCTTCAATGTAGAAGGTTCAAAAAACCCTCCAAAACGTCATGAATATAGAAAATCGAAAATATTTATTTGTTAATAAAAAACACTAGAAAATGATTGTAAGTTTCAAATAAAAGAACGAGAATGAATTCCATAAAGAGAATTTGAGAAAAATTCTTTTAAACTGAAAAAATCGACTTTCTCGAAACAGAGAGAACCTTGTTTGGAATGGAAAATATGTTTTTGTTGGACTTCAAGATCAAGTCCCTGATGTCGTGCAACGTATTGTGGTCCATGGTATCGCAGAACAATTCATCATTTATATTATTGAAGGAGTTTTCGATAAATATTTGCCGAAGAAATCGATCAGTTTTCCATATCTGGTCGACTTTTGCTTGTCTCTCTATCAAACGTCTTTGGCCAATGTAATATTCCACTTGTTCTTCTTCTTTCAGTCGTTGGTTGAGCTGCTTTCTGACGCCAGTGTAAATCAAAAGAGCTGCCCCAATGGAGTAGAACATAATAACACAAATGATATAGAGCCCAGCATATTTATCAGTAAAATTACCATCGTAAACTAATGTTCCGTTCGATGATCTCGGGACTCTTATCATAGGTGAGTACAGTTTATTATTTTATGACATTATATTTGTCAAAAATGAATAATATTTATATATTAATCAAATGACTTGGTTATTAAACTTACACTTAGAAAATGTAAAGTGATCTCAATATGGTGCTCATTGAATATTCAACAATGGTCATAGCTTTAGCTTTGGCTTTCAATCTTTTAATTTCAGTGAATTTTAATTTGTGTTCTGAAAAAGAGCTTGTAATGGGTTATAATGGTGATTATTTAATATCAATAAGTGAATGTGTGATAATTATTAATTTATCACTATTTATATTTTTAAATCATTAATTAATTAATAATAATAATAAATAAATATTAATTGATAATATTACTTACTAGACTAATCCAAGTAGATGATCCGAAAAAGTATGATGTAATTTAGTCTATAAATACTATCAAACCTTTTGATGGTGACCCGCTTTATTGATTTAAGTAAACCTGAACACTATTTTGAAATAGATACTTTTTATACGATGTGATCTCTTTTACTTACTTTGGATTGTTTTCTCATTGATTTGGTTTCGTTGGTTGGGTTTTGAATATTGATTAAGCGAACGGGATAAAAGAAAGGTTATATATAATAATAATAACAATAATAATAATAATATTATTATTATTAAAATAATATTAAAATCAATAAAATCAATAATTATAATAAAAAATAAATTTAATAAAAAAATTAATATAAAAAATAATTATAATGATAATAATATAATAATAATAATAATATAATATGATCAGTTATTATCAGAATAATAGAAATAAGAATGTCGAGAATTAATTGAACTTGAAATATTATTCCATTGGACATGATCGATAAGATCTCCATATTAATATTTCGTTGTCTATAAATTACTGTAAATGTAACCCCAGAGTGACAGCGTCGTAAAAGATAAGACTTAATAAGCACACTAGTGATATGAACTGAAAATCAAAAAGGAAGAGTGTGGTGGACCTGTTTTCAAGAAAGTTCTAATATTTTATTCTTGAAATTCTATGTGAGTCTCGATACACACGGCGCTCCAGTAAAGAAAACCTTCCAATAACCAATAAGCACCAGCTTTGACGGTGTACTCCACAATCTTGACCATCAAATAATCAATGGAATCATTGTGGTTGTAAGTCTACAAAACCAAACAGAAGTTGTTCGGTACCGCAGTGATGCAAAGAAAATGATTGACTAATTGTTCGGTTTAAAATTATATACGGTAGCAATATCTTTTGGAAATCCAAGAACTATTAATATTGTATGGATTACAATAATTTAATTACAACAGGTGATTTCCAAAATTAGAGAGAAAAGGTTTATTAGGTATTCTGTAACATAACTACGCCAAATTTCAAAATTATCGATTTCGCAGCCAATAAAAATGTAGAATTAATGAAACAGATCAAATATCCACTTTACCTATCACCGTGTGACTTGTTTTTGTTCTTAACTTTTAAAAAGATATTACATTGGTGAATTAGGGAAAATAATGTCGTCTTATATAAAATTCAAAAAAATAAAATCCTAATATTTTTAAAATCAAAGATATAAAGTTATATTGATCGGAATAAATGGAAATCCGATGATGCAAACCAAACAATAAAAATATTAAATTAATGTTTTCAGAATTATTTTATTAAATTAAAATTGATACCTTTTAGGGGAATTTTTTGTAAAATTTCAACAATTAAAACTAAAATAAAACAAGCAAAATTGTTTTAATCATGGTAAAACAAAATTGTTTTTCACTATTTAAAACAGGGATAATTGTCTTTGGTTAATCGTTTTTATTCTTGAGTCTGCACAGATAAACACCTATTCCAGTACATCTGAATTAAATAAATTCCATGTCTACAATGGATTTCAGTAAGGTCTTCAAAGTAATGTTCTGCAGCTGTTATAGCTTCATTTGATTCAAGAAACTAACCCGAAAAAATATTTGAAGGTTTTGAACTAGATAGAGTCCCTGGGAGCCAAATCTGGAGAATATGGTGGATGTTTAATGTATCTGTAATTTAGTTAACTCAGATTTACCATTGTCAAGGTACTTTTGTAAGCTTTGTTCCAATAAAAACAATTTTGTTATCCAAATTTATTCATCAGATGATCAAATTGGTTAACATGATAATTTGAGTTAGTTGTTCATCTTTCCCAAGATAATCGATAATTAAATACCTTTAAAATTTTTTAATCTAAAGTAAAAACAAACCAACAAACAGATATTAAATTTATAAATTTATTTGAAATTTAAAAAATACACCTATGAAAAATGAACTGTTTTATAAATCAATTTTTTTCCGATAATAATACGACTCTTCAAACTATATTTATTTAGAAAGTTTATTATTATATTTAGTTTAATAAATCTTTGTAAAATAACAAAAAATGTTTTTTTTAAAGAAATACTTAATAAAAGTAAATTTTATCATTTAATAAAACGGGTAGAAATGACATTTTGTAAAAATGAAAATCCAGATATATTTCTACGGAGATTGGATTTGTTTATTTAAATTAATAACCGTTACTTTTTAAAATATTAAATTATGATTTCAAAGGTTTATCTCACTAAATCAGAAGTTAATGAAAGAAGATTAAAAACTATTTACAGTACTATTTACAGCATTTTTTAAAATATTAAAGTCATTTTTTGCTTTAGATTTATTGGAAGAAAATAACTTTAAAAAAGCGATCAATGAAGCTGATAAAGTATTAAAAAAAGATTCGAATTTTTATTCTATCAAGGTTTTTTTTAACAAAAAGAAATTAAAAATATTTTTTCTTTTCTTTTAAGGTTTTAAAGGGCCTGGCTATGTATCGTTTAGGAAAGCAATTAGAAGCTTTCCTGTTGATAGAAGAAATTATCAAATCGATTCCCACAGACGAAAGTACTCTGAATTCATTAACGTATTTTTATAAGGAAATAAATCAAAGTAAGACTTTTAATTTAGTTTTCGCGTTGAAAAAAAATTAGCACTTAGTGGAATATAACATAAAATCATTGATTTTACAAATTTGATAATATTAATTATAATAACAATAATAATAATAAAATAGTAATAATAAAAAAAAATAATAATAAATAATAATAATAATAAATAATAATAATAAAAAAAAATAATTATTATAATTATAATTATAATATTTTAAGTAATTATAGCAAATTAACTTTTTTTATTAATCTAGATTACAATAATAATTTAATTAAATTAACTCACGTTTAAACAGAATTAAAATTATTGATTTTTATGAAACTCAGTTATGTAAATGTTAAATATTGTGAGAATTTTTTTTGCATAAATTTTTAACGTTTGGAAATATGGTTTTCTATATGGAACTCTTCATGTTAGAAAATAAAATTGTGGAATATTACGAAAAGGCTTTGACGAAATATCCGGATCGAGAAGATATTTGTGTTAATTTATTCCATTATCACACGAAAAATATCGACTTTGTGTCCCAGGAAAAGGTTGCCAAACAACTGACGAAAATGAACACGAATGACAGTCAATATAGGATGTGGTCAATAATTTGCAACGTGTTGAACGGATTGTATAACGATGATGAGCGGTTGGTGAAAATCGGCGAAGCGTTCTTGGCTCGATTTATGAAGACCATGACTTCCAATGTCACGGTAGAAATCGTCGAATTCTTTTTGTTCACCTTGGAGAAGTTAAACAAATTTGAAGAGAGTTTGGATTGGTTGAATGGGAAAGTTTTGAAGGGTAATTATTACCATTAAATTTGATAAGTTTATTATGAAATTCAACCTTTTTTATCAAAAACCTTTGAATTTTATGAACTATGGAAAATTAAAAGTTTAATTAAAAGTTTAGTTATAAGTTTAATATCTTCAAAAATTCGGTCTAACTTTCTTCAATATTATTTGTTTTAATGATATTTCTTGAGAATTTGTTTTAATATTTTCATTTTAGTTATTTACCTAATAAATTCTATGGTTTATTAGAAATTGATATTATTCAATAATATTTATTTCAAATAAATTAATTAAGTAATGATCAATACATTAATAATATATGAATAAAATATTGATCAATGAATGATATTCTCATTTAAAAATTATTTAGGTTTAATATATTTTTTAATACTTTTTTTATTTAAATCAATATTTATTTTTATGCATTTTTTCGTATTTTAAATCAGAAATAATTAATTATTGTTATTATTAGAACAAAGAATATTTTTTGAAAACTAAGTACAATTTTAAAAAGCAATTTGTCGATGAAAAATTTTTGCATTTTATAAAAATTGGAATGGACTTTAATTTTTAAAATAGTAAATTGAATTTTTTGTCAAGTAATTTCTATTTAAAATAATATTATCAGTGTGAAATATCAGTATAAAAATTGATAAAAATGTCTCTTAGATTATACGTTGGTAAATTTTTTTTAGAATCACAAATTAAATCTAATTAAAACCAATCTACGAAAATTAATAATAATAATAATAATAAAAATAATAATAAAAATAATAATAATAATAATAATAATAATAAATAATAATAAATAATAATAATCATCATCAGATAGAATGTGCAATAATCAAATATTTATTGAAAAAAAAAGTTAATAAAATTCAAATGCATATCAAAGTGTGGAGTAATTTTCAATTTTTTTAGTGGATTAATAATTTCATTTTCTACTTCATCAATATATCATTTTTTGAAAAATATTCTTCTTTAAAATACTCGCAACAAATGATAGGCTTTGTTCTTCAACTTGTATTAAGAATGTTTCATTCTTTATAAAGAACCAGACAATCCTACTTAATTTTTCGCAATTGATTTCCTTCAATAATCACTCAAAGTCGTTAGTTTTATTTATTACTTTTAAGCAATGCTCTCATATACAATCTTTTATAATGAAAGTGAAGATTTTCGATATAAATAATTATTTCAAATATCGTTTCAAAGATATTTCATTTATCTGATGAATTTTATTCATATTTAAATTGATCACTAAATATTAAACTAAAAATCAATACCCGTCAGAAAAAGTGGTGAAAGTTGACTTCATTGTTATTGTTATTCTTTTATTATTTTCTGATTTATAATTAAAAATTAAAATTTTTTAAAAAAAATTAAACTTTTTTATTATAAAATCGGTGTCGAAATATTATTTCATAATATTTTCTGGATCACTTAAAGTGTTAAGTTAAATAAATCATTGTCAAATTTTTTGAATACGTAGTATTATTTTTTTTAAGAAATTTTAGAAAAGGATCAAAACAAAGAACTCTTTAGTCGATATAAAATATCACTTTTGTTGAAGGTGGACCGCAAGCTTGAAACGTGCGATCTGTATTGGTCTCAATTGTTGAACAAGTATTGATTATTTTCGGTTTAAAAACCTTCCACAAAGGTGATAGCTTTTATAAAAAATAAAAAAATTCGAAGAGTGCGAAGGTATGTTTTCTCAAACAAAAAGCTTTTCATTTTTCCCCCACGGTGTATCTTTTTTTAATCGATAACAATACCTGTTATAACTACACTGAGTCCGAACAAAAACACTTTCCTCTTCACTCGTTTTTAATATCTGTCTCCTGCTATGACTGAATCTTTACTTTCAGTCGGTCAATAATTATAATTATTATCCGAAGCCGAGGTGGATTTTTGAAAGAAATTTTTCGCATTTTAATTAAATTTCTCTCTCCTACATCCTTTGTCTTTCCCCTTTCTCTTTTCGAAAACAGTTACAAAAGACGGAAAAGAACGGTTCTTAACTTCTGTTTCATGGCTCCGTGAAACTATAGAAAACATCTATTATTTTTGTGGGAAATAATTATCGATCAATTATTATTTACAAAAAATCTGATCTTTTTTTTTCGTTTTTTTCCAGTGTTAATGACGTTTGTCAGTGGCGAGATTACATTGATGTTGTCGTGGGATTAAATCTCGATGGAGAAAAATGCGAACACTCGTAGGGTTTTTGGTTTCGTTGTCGTGGTTGTGGTCATGGTCGTGGTCGTGGTCGTGGTCATAATCGTGGTTGTTGTTATTAATGTGATCATCTTGGTGTGGAGAAATGTTTTTGTTTTTTATCATTCCGGTTCTTTTTTCGTGTAACCTTATTTCTTTTACAGAATTTCATCTGTTCTAAGAAAATTAAACAGTCTCGACTCTCGAACGATTGGAATAAAAATTGCCAAGATACATCTGAATTTAAAATTACAATCTGCCGGTCTTCAGAGTCAATTGTCTTTGAGCTTTGGAACTTTCACTGAAAACATGGTCGAATATTTCATTGGGTTTGGACACAAACCTTGCTGTCTGTTTGATATCTTTTCCTTTATGGCTTTGGAAAGTGTATCCTTTGACAATAGACGGGAGATAATAAGTGAGATGGATCGGCTGACAGATACGCTCTGTGTGAGCAAAGTGAAAAATGTTGGAGTTTTTCTGGTCTTTTCATTAGAAAATGATCAATGATTTCTAGGTTGAAGACATCGAGAGGCATTTCCTGGTGGCAGTCCTGAAACGTGATTTGGGTATAGAGACGAATATTTCCCAATTAATGACCATGTATGATCATTGCGAACAGTTCTGTCGAAATATTTCCCACAATGAATTGAGGCCCTGTGACAATTTTTTGACATTAGCTGTTTTTTGCTACTACGATCAATGGTACGAAAATCGTCAATCAAACTGGAGACCGATCATAGATTCACTGGCCTTGTTGCAAAAATCCTTGGATCGGTCTCCGGCGAATTATCACTTACGGCTTCAGCTGTCTCATTTGTTTGGATTGCTCCACTGTTCGGACTTATTGATAGGTCAATTTGACGAACTAGAAGTAAAGCAGATAATGTGGGACACGATGGGATATGTTTTCATTTTGCCCATTGTGTTTGTGCCTTGTTTTCAACAACGATGGAGGTTTTTCCAGCGAAATATTGATAGGAAACGGAAAAACAAGACGGACATCGAAGATGGATTGGTGAATTGTTTCAAGTATTGAGAACATGTTTTCTTTTATTGATAAACAAACCATCGATTAAAAGTATTATTGAGATTTAATTTTCATCCCCTTATAGACTAGAAAGGTACAGTAAGATTCCGGAATTGATAGAATTTCGACAGAGTGTCAACGAAAGTGTGATGAGTTTCTTTTGTGAAGTCGAGAACGCTTACTTTGCTACTGTCCTCAAAACAAATAGGTATTACCATCATTTCTATTATAAAGAGAAAATGGAAATCGATATTTCTTTAGTTACGATGAGCTCATTCAATGCTTCAATGATGAAATCCCTCTTCGGCTCCTGGACGTCTTTCAAGCAGAGAATTACGGTAGGAAACTTTTTAAAAAATTATTTTATTTATTGATTTTCATGTTCCATATTTTTTACTTGAGTGTTTCTCTTTTCAGTATTTTTCCTATGTATCATTTATTTAAGACAAAAGTCGGAAATATCAACTTTGTAAAATATAATTTATCTTACAATAATTTCCCTTCTTTAATTATTATCATTCTTTAACGTTGGGTTTTTATAATAATAAAAATTGAAAATATTTTACAAATATAATTATTATTTTTTAATATTGTGAATATTTTTTGTTATACCACACATATTTTAATTTAAAATTTTTTTAAATGAATTAAAAATTTATGCATACAAATAAATTACATATTTTAATTAGTTAGTAATATTAATTAATTATAATAATAAATTTAATAAAAAACATAATAAATATTTTTTCGATTTTACATTTTCCTCAACTCTCAACATGAAGGGCAACTCAATTTTTACTTTTGAATGTTCTTTGTATAGTGGAATATATTATGTCCCCTTAATTGAATAATTAATTATCGGAATATTTTCAACATTTTCACTGTGTAATTAATTAATTGATCTTTTATTAATTATTAATTATTTATTATTTCTTCAAATAATCACAGTAGTCTATTTAGGGTGATTAATTATCTCCTTTGTTGGTTTATTCTCAAATTACCCAATAACAAAGTAGGTCAAATATCCTGGGTAACGAAAAAAGATTTTTTCATGATCAGTTACTGCCATAATTGATATTTTATTATTAATATTATTTTTATATTTATTGTATTTCAAACCCTTGAAACTGGCATTGATATGAGATTCATATTGACTATTCCAGTGAAATATGAATTCTTTTATCCTGTGAATCTCTAAATGATTATTTAATAACTCTCCATAAATTTATTAAATTATTTTATATAATTAAATTTAATTACTATCATAAATAGTTAATCATTTTTATTATGTACTTTCTTCTACTTGAAATTCCAATTGGTGAACAAATTTAATTAACAAAAATTTATTATCAATAATTTGTGTTTGTATATTTTAAACTTATTAATTTAATCTTATTAAAAATGTAATTATTTAATTATTGATTTATTATAAAATGGTTCCAAATTAATTATTGAAGGGCTTATTGCTCGAGATTATCTTATAAACTATTTACATAATTTTACCGACAAAGTCATTTGCCTGATTCTGAGCTGATTTAACTCTTAGTTTTGGGAGAGAACTATCGGAGTGTTGATAAAAGGATATAAAACGACCTCCCAAACATGAGTTCAAAAATAAAGTGATAGTTGAAATTTGTATTAAAAGTGATTTGAAACTGTTATTGAAACATAAATTCATTTGAAATTGTTATTGAGTTTGTGGCGCTTAGGGGTGAAAGAGTCGGAGTTCTTGAGTACGATAATCGTATATCGTATAATTGGAAATTCCAGTGGCTATATTGCAATTGAGATGATGTGTTCATGTTGCTTTATTTCAGTGATCAGACCTGAATATTGAGCGACTTCACAGACTAACTTTGACTAATTGAAAGACCCGAGCCAAAGTTAGCTCAATTATCAATATTTTTTTAGTAGTTTTCGCTGTTTCAATATTCACTGTGGAGCTCGACGGGTTTTGACTTTGTGATATTGGTTTATTTTGATGCAATTTGAAATGTATCTTGAAACATTGACAGTGTTACGATATTTATGGTACTCTTTACTTTATGGTCATGGAGAATTATTTAATAAGTGCTACACTTAAACTTATTGATTTGTAAAGAGGTGGTGGTTATTACCTAACACAACTGAAGGAGGTTAAAATTAGGTTCTAATGAGCTTGGTAATATAAATATTAACAAAATAAATCATTTATAATTTTTTCAATAATATACTATTTAAAAAGAAAATATTTTTATTTAACATAAAATTTAAAACAATTATGATAATCCTTAAATTGTCCGATATGAAATGTCGTATTTCAATAGTAAATGAAACGAGTCATAAAAGAACTAATAAATGACATTTATTACAAAGATATTTTCCGTTTCTGTTGAAACATACTTGCCAACGAGATAAAAGTTTATTGATTCCTATTAAAAATCTGAGATATTATTATCAAGCTGTAGAGACTATCATTGACCAACAGAAAGGAATAGTTTATCGGCATGACAACGCAAACCTCGAATAAGTTTGGTGACTCGGCAGAAGCTGTTGGATCTTGGATTGGATGTTCCACCACATCCACCATATTCACCTGATCTAGGTCTTGATTTCCATTTATTTCGCTCCACCCAACATTTCTTGGGTGGAAAGATCTTCGATTCACATGAAGGTTGACTTGACTCAGTTCTTTGAAAATAAGGGAAAGAAGTTTTATGCAGATGGAATTCTAAAATTACCAGAGAGATGACAGAAACTGTTGGATCAAAAGGGTAACATATTGTTGTCTGAAAATGTTTTTTAATAAAAAAGTTTATCTTGATTTTCATTGTAAAAACGAAAGTCACTTTCCGAAAAACCTAATAAATGATCAGCTCATAATAAGTTTATAAAAATTATTTTATTCTTTTTCAGAGAATGAAATTTTGTTCCATTTATAATTTTCCAGTTTTCGTTTTATTTCTTTAAAAAATTATAATTGTTCATTGCAATTTGATAAGTGGAGTACCGATTTCTAGATTTTGACATTTTCTCGCACATGGTAAAGGTTTTGAAAGATTTTCGTGATTTGAATACGTTTTTCTGCTTTAATCGATTCGATAGGTTAGAATTTCTTTGTCATATTTTAATTTCTGGTTTTATTTCATTTTTTTATTTTCATAGAATGTGGTCAGAAATGGACCGGAAGCTCTCTTTCGACAATATTGTTAGTTTTTTCTTGGAACTTCTTTTAAATTCTTAATGATTGTTCTCTTCACAGGTTTTCTGGCTAAGTCAAAGGTTTCTCGTAATTCGACTGCTACATCAAATGACATTTCTGACTATGGAAAGTATAACAATACTAGAGAAAATAATATCGGGGAGTATTACACCATTAGTGTCAACCCAGCCGACCTCTGATCTGAGTCCCGTGCAGTCGACTGTTAAGCAATTGACTGATGTTTGGGTCAAACTTAATTCCTTGTCCGATTCATATGAGAATTTGAGTTTTAATCTGTTCGGATGTGTCAGACTTCCGACAAAATTTTTCTCCTTTAGATATCTCGAAACTTTAAAAGCCTGTAGTGAGTCGGTTAACAAATTTTACGATGTTTTTGTTCGAAACCTTCATGATATCGAATTTTCTGATTGGATTGTCCTAATAGGTGGACCGATTAAATCCATATTGGTAGATGAAATTTTACCAGAAGAAGAGGGGCTTGAATCTGTGGATAATTTCATGCAACTTATACCAATAATTATTTCTAGGTTGACCGTCATTTGCGAACTGTTCTCGTTTATTACACTCTTTTTGTCAATGATTTTGGAAATCACAAAACCAATAGAGTAATTGGTGCTACATATTTTTTATTTATTACTTTTTTATCAATAATAATTTTGATTTTATTATTATTGGGTTGAGGAATAAGTTCATTCCATTTTATTAATTAATGTAAATGTCTAATTCTTCCATTGATTTTATGTTTTTGTTTAAATATATTATATATATTGCATATCTTAATTTTGAATTTATAGATAACTTTTGAATATTACTTTAACTTGTGATTTTATACTCTTCAGAAAATGAATCTCCAAGTCGAGAAAAATGAACATATCCGTCATCTTCTTCTGTTTGAAATTAACAGAATTATTAATTAATTAATCATTAACAGCATATGGAAGAAAATTAAGACAGAAGAGCTGGAAAGTGTTTTGCCAGTTTTAAAGATCTGGATAATTCCCCTTGCCTTGACGTTCAATTTAATTTGATGAACAAAAATTATTGACCATTATCAAAGAGGATAGTTACCAAACAATGCGAAAATTGACAGGCCAAATGAACTTTGATCAAAAAACAGTACTAAATCATTTGCACTATGGGAAAAAAACTTGACCTTTACATTCCGCGTGATGTAAGATCAACAGAACAAAAATTATCGGGTTTCCGATTGTGATTCTTTGCTTGCACGATAAAACCTAGCTGTAAGTCAACATCGTCCATTTCTCTCTTTATTCGTGTAAATATTAAATTGCGAAGACAATGGATTGACAAAAAGCAGATGTTCACTTTGTGTTTAATGTAACATGGAAGGGATTATTTACTGTGAATTACTGGATAGGAATTCAATCATTACGGCTAATATTTGTTACCAAAAACTTAGGTGGTTGTCAGAAGCAATTTGTTTAAAACGCCCGACCGCATGCATCAAAAATGGCCATCAAGGAGGTCGGTTGAGAGGTGCTTCCATATCCTCCCTACCAACCGGATTTTTCACCGTCCGACTACCACTTTTTTCGATCACCCTGAAATAATTTGAGCTGCAAATCCTTTGAAAACGAAAGAGAATTAAAAGATAGGATTGTCAAATGGTTTGCTTCAAGAGATTTGGCTTTTTACCGCCGTGGAATTAAAACATATATGGATTGCTAGCAAGAAGTAATTACGAAGGAAGGAGAACAAATAAATGAATAATTTTGATAAATTTGTTGTAAAATGAAAATGCTTTTAGTGTTTTAAATAAATGCAAAAAACGGAATCAACTTATTCCTCAATCAAATATTAAAGTAATAGTAATTTTTTATTATTTTAAAATTCGCTTAATCCTCTAAATATAATAGTTACAATTTTTATCAAATTGTTTTAATTACCGTAAAGTACCGGGGATAAACCGCGGTTTATACGAAAAAAAAGTTAATAATCTAAAACTTTTGAGGTGCGTCTTATCTAAAGAATTTAGGAAAAATTAAATACATTTAAAGCACACAATTATTTTATTAAGAATAAAAAAAATTTATTAATCAAATCCTTTAAATTCTTCATCAGATTCTATATTAAAGTCACCAAATGAGCCCATGATTTCTTCGGGA
>JBBMKC010199743.1:0-14207 GCA_037834085.1 Bipalium vagum | reverse complement strand
AATAAATAATAAATAATAAATAATAAATAATAAATAATAAATAATAAATAATAAATAATAAATAATAAATAATAATAGAAACGTAATAAAAAAATAAAATTAATAATTTTAATTTATTTTTTAATTAAATTATGAAATATTTTTCGAAAAATAAGCCAATTTTTTTAGTAGAATTGTAAGACAAAGTATAAAAAATTTTATTTGCCACCGGTTTGGAGAAATTGATCTCGATATTTTTAATATTTATTTATATTAACATCAATAATTGAATGTGAGGAAATATTTTACTATATTAATCTTTCAATGAATAGCTCTAATCTTTCATGAATATTGGTTCCAAGAATTATTCGTTTTTTATTTATTTAATCGCTTGAAAATATCATTTAAATATTTTCTTAATATTAATAGTAAAAAAAAAAGACGAATGCAAATACAATAAAATTTGACCGAGTTTATCCTATGAATATGTACCTGTCTAACATGTGCCAACAAAATAAATGCACAAAGCCAAAGAAGTGTAACATTGTTTTATAATGTATTATGAATAATTTATTCAGAATATATTTTACCTATATTAAATAACATCTTTCAGGATTACACTGTCATTTTTTATGAAAGGTTAAATAACCTCCATCGATTTTACAAATTTTTCTTTTGATGCCGAAAATTATTGTTTGGAAGATCTTCATATAGATTTTCTTGATGGAATTTATAATTTTCTTTATCATCTGTTTGTGGAATATTGCTTCCAATCATTTTTAGAAACTATTGAACATAATAGAGCTTTAAAATGTTCAATATGACGAGCCTAGTGAATATTTTGAGAATTTATTGATTTTGGCACGAATGGAATGTTATTATCTTTAAACTATTTTTATGTTTCCTTTTAATAATGGCAACTTTCCAGTTAGGTCAGAAGATAATTTTATCTTTGTGGTTTTGGAAATGAAATTTTTTAATTTTGTAAGACATCTCTTAAATTAAAAGGGTTTGATTTTAGTTCTGATAACATTACAGAAGAATAAATATAATATTATTCATTTATTATTATATAATATTATAATATAATAATAATGCAAAATAGAATTGTATTAAATGCCAATTATGTGTTTATTCTTTTAAATGGGACAAAATTCTATTTCATATTTCATGTGTTATTTAAGTTGTAAGATTTTTTTCAATGTGTCAGGAATCCAATTTAGTTTTGATAACAAAGTTGAATTTTTGTTGACAGTTGAGTGCCTCGTATCGAATTTTTAAAATAATTATTAAAACATCTGAAGATTATTGATAATTTTTTATTAAATTTTTCATTGATTTTTAAACTTATTTTCAGGTTTTTTCATTACAATTTTAAAATAAAATAAATGAACTGTCAAAACAGATAGGGACTAACAAACATTTCTACTGTGAATTGATATCGACTGTGTTTTTGACCAATTACGTACAAAAGCCCGAGTATTGCTTTAAGATCGATTACCATGAAAAGTCAAAATAATAAACTTTAGAACCGTATTTTTGTTTTTTCATGTCTTATTAGCGAGAATAGAAAAAGAGTAAATAAATCATTGATAATATTTTGTAATTTCTTAGAAAAAAAGATTTTGTGAATTAAATTCAAACAATAATTTGTTTTTATTAAGGTTACAAATACAAGGATAAGCTAATCATCACCTCATGCAATTGGCTTCAGCCTTTGACTAGCCTTACCAGTATGCAAGCGATTGGATTGTTTTCCAATTTTTATCAAAACTACTGCGATAAGACTGATAAATGTCAAGTTAGTCTATTAATTTTCTTCATTTATATTTATCTGTGAAAAAGATAAATGCAATCCAAAAATTCATTTGGTTCCATAATTACTTGATCAAATCCTAAAACCTTGATTATCGCAGTTCAGAATAATTGATTTTTATTCGGAAACTCTTTGTGATAAGGAAAAGACGCAAATCTTTTTAAAATGATGTAAAAATCGAGCATACTTTTAAATGAAAGAAATTTTATTATATAAAAGATGAAATTAATGGATTTGCAAGGAAAGTGTGACTGTTTTACCAGGAAGCTTTTTGTATCAATTTTATTTTTTGTCATCTTCAATGACATTTACATTATTAATTTGTCAGAAGATAGTAAAAAATGGTGTCTCTTCAAAGTTTTTATTTAATATTACTTGTGGCACCAATTGGGATTTGTATGTTGATAAGAGGCTGATTTTCATTCTACATTTATTAACTGTCTTATCTTATTTTTCATTATTATTTTTATATTATTTAAAGTAACTCAGTAACTATACCAAAAAGGTATTTTTAAAAAAATGTATTGAAAGAAAATAAAATCATTATACTTTATTATGACTGAAACCATCCAAAAACCAGAACTGCTGAATATTTTTAATGCCAATGAATCCGTTTAAGCGAGCTTTGGCCGAAAAAAGACTAGATTGCCACATGTTCATTCATCTCTTCAGAATTACTTAGAAAGTGCAAATTGGCCTTCTTGCATCACCAGCCATAGTCACCAGATATCCTTCTTTTGGATGTCCATTTCTTCTGTTCTGTGCAATCAGCACTGTGGGGAACTGGGCCATTTCCGGCGAAAACTTTCAAAGTAGATCAATAGTTGGATTGGTTCAAAAGAACTGGATTTTAATTTCTGCCTGAAAGATAGGCGAACGTCCTCGATGTTACTAGAAAAAGCTTTTGATTAATAATTTTTAAGTTAAAATTTAAAAATTCTTTGTTTCACCAAGAAAAGCAGGAATCATACCTATACAACTAGTACATAATAATAAGGACTAGTGGATTAAATTATCGATTGATTTAAATCTAATTTTTGTGCTTGTTTTAATGTCCTGTAATTAATTAACCAGTTTTAAGATTTATGTGTTGACAAAAAGATTTAAGCTGAGCTATCGCTAAACGGTAGGCTCAAAGTGAGGTTTTCATTTTAAAATTAATGAAGAGGTTAAATCGAAAGCCTCGAAAAAATTGAAGTCAAATGCATTAAATCAGAATATTCCTTATCAATAATTTGTATTATAAAATTTGTGATTTTTATTAATATTTTTATTATTTTAATATTATTTAGTATCCAATTATTACCATTTTCGCAAAACGGTTGCGATATAAATCTCAAAATAAAAGAATGAATGAATTTAAAAATAATCCAAATCCTAATTTAATAAATATAAAAGTCTGTCAAACATTCTTTTTTCAGTTGCTCTGCAAAGGAGCAATATTAAAAACTTTGATGCGGGCGAAATGCCAGTAACATGATGTAAATTATAAGTTATGTTACTATTGAAATCAATTTTAACTGAATATAATTTAGTACACAAATAACAAATTAGTTAATTTATATTTTATAATGATTTAAACCTCAGACGGTTATATATATGGGAAATTAAATATAATGACGTCTGCTTTGAATTTACCGACCAGTTCACTATTTTATGCATCTTTAAATTTCCTTCACATTTATTTTTTACAATTACTTTAATTTTTAATTATTATTATTACTTATACTGGTATTCTAAGATGTTTATGAAAATATGTTACATTTTATGTTATCATTTTTCTATCCCCTGAAAATATCATTATTTACAGAAATTATTTTTAAAATCACAAAATGTTATATGTTGCATATATTCCTTCCTCAGAGTATTTTTTATACTTCTATTAATACCTTCAGTGTAGGTTGAAAATATATTATAAGAAAGTTATTGCCGACTTTTTGGAAGAAACCAAAGCCATAGATATTTATGAAACATTATATATTTTTATTAAATTATGAAATGTCAATTTTTATCAAGAACGTATGTTCCATCTTCCAGGAAGAATAAAGATGTATACTTCCAAACTCAGCTTCAATAATTTTTGCCCAGGGGCCAAAGATGTGTGTGGTTTTGCATAATCTTCATGAGAAACAATGCCTTTACGGATTTCCAATTTTGGAAGTTTATTTGGATTCTCGTGTCCAATTTTGTCAACTGATCATAAAAATATCACAACTAATCTTTTGTCTGATTGAAAAATAAAAGTTCGAATATAATATATTTAAATATAAATATAAATATATTTAAACAAAATCCATGGTATAACCTTTTAATGATAATGATCAGTCTTAAACAATTTCTTTGCCGCTTCCCTTGACTTGCATATGATCTTTTCCGATGAACATTATTGTATGGAAACAATTTCTCATTGCATGTTACAAATTACTTCAAAAATTGTTATTTTATTGACCTTTAATAGATTTCAAAGCTCGTCTAATGTAATTTTCTTTAAGTTGGTAAGGAACGCAAAAATCAAATTTTCACGTAGCTCATATGCTTGTCATGGCTTTCGAGCTTCCTGGTAATGTCACGCGTTGTTTTTCGTCAAATCCTCATCAATTAAGTATTTAATTTCTTAGTTATTGAAATTTAGTAAACTGCCAAATTGTTGCGAAATCTTTGTGCGAAAAATGAAGCCTTTAGAATTTCTCAAACCAATTCCGACATTGGCATTTTTAATGCATTCTCGCCATACACTTCACATATTTTCTTGCAGACATGTGATTCACTTAGTTCTTTCCGATAATAAACAGATTATTTTTTTTAAAATGCAGGTCAATTGAAGTTAAATGTCACTACGTAAAATCGCAATTAGTTTCTTGCCAACCCAATATTAAATAGTATTTATTTCAATGTTATATAAAATTTGGATAAACAATGACCTCTATTTCTTTAGAGTTGAAACTAATTTTATATTTAATCTTGTTTGTTTTTTTGTGTATTGTTAATATATTGTTGATCATTATGTTATAAAACCTGAGAAAAACATCGTTCGTTGATTTAAATCAATTTTCGAAAAAGATGAAATCGTGCAGAATGCAATAAGCAACATTTATAACTTAAATTAACAAAATTTTAAATTTTACAAATCTCAAGATCACTCATGTCTATCAAAAAGCCATGTCATTCTTTGATCTTCCAGAACCGATTTTAGACATTATCTGAGGTGCTTTTCAGTATGAACTTTAGTCGGGATTAAAATTTATTTTTTATCCCTCTGAAATTCTTTGAGATGGAAAGTATTTAATGAGGATTGAGGTAATCAGAAAACACTTTGATTAAATTTTTAGTATAAATTGCCTTATGAAGACAAAAAATGTTTGCAAGAATGTGATTTATCAATGATAAATGAGACGAATGTTTAAAATTATTATATATGAAAAAAATGTTTTGTTTTTTTCTTATATGTAAATCGAACTTGTTAAACCAATTTAACAAAATAAGATAAAGAAAATGATCTGTTAAATTTTACTAATTTTAATAGTGTAATGTCTTATATTTGATCTTGATCTTTAAGAAATTTTATGCTTTTTAGTATCATTTTAAGTTTATTCTTCTCTTTAAAATTTAAATTATTATGGTATCCAATTAAGTTTTGCCGATCTTGTAAATTACATTTCATTGAATAATATTTTTCCTGTGCAAAAAATTGTTTAAATTCATTATTTTAAATCAAATATGTTTGCTTATATTTAAATATGTGGCAATCTCATTTTTGATTATTTTTATTACTTATTATTATTATCTGAATCTTCGATTAATTCCCCATGGGGATTAATCTCCAGAGATCCAAAAAATACCCGATGGGGCATTATTGGAGTGGTTAATAAAAATATAATTATAAATTTTAAAAACCAAAATTTATTCAGATATTATCAATTTTTTATATCAAATACATCAGATGACGAACTAATGGAGATTATATCCATTTGATCTTCAAATTCAGATCTTCCAAAAAATTTTTTCCAAGCTGTGTATCTTTGGCAATTAATAAATTTTCACTTTTCCCTAGAAAGCTTAACATAAAACTCTTTTTGATTAAATCTTTACTTATGGCATTCTTGGAAGTGGACAACCAAGTTCCAAGAACATCACTAGATGGACATATTACTTTCCCAGTTTAGGTTCTTTCACAAGTATAACTCTAAAACCATTGTCTAACCAATGCGCGCAGAATAAATTTAAGAGGCTTGAACCATAATGTATCTGCAGGTTGCAATAATCCAGTTAATACTCCATGAATAACACAATAAAGAATTCCTCTTCTATGTAAGAATTCCTTTATATCCTTTGAAAGATGACTTCTAGCACTATCAAAAATCAGTAATATTTGGTTAGGCATTACAGTAACACCCAGAAACATATAATCGATCCATTTTTTCAGGAGACTAGAATTTATCCAAGAACTTGGAGCAGTTAAAACAACAACATTGCTTTTTGTATAAAAGGAAAATAATTTTGTAGCATTTGCAGAAGACGCAGTAAAGGAATAAAATGCTTGTAATTTGTTCAGAAGGTTTAGGTCGGATATTGAGAATCTGGAGGATGAACCGAGATCTGAGAGACCAGATTTCATGAACAATGATAAATTGAAAAGGTCAATTGAATTGGATTTGACTTTGACATGTAGATGACTTGGATTGGCATTTAATACCAAAGAAGAAACAATAAGAAAGCATTTGCATTAGATGGGAAAGAGATGGGAGCTAAACAAATTGCCTCCACAGACAATATGCACTTTTCATAATAGTAGGCTAAAATAGAAATTTTTTAACAAATATTGAAAACACATTATTTGTTAGATCCTAAGGATTCCTTTCCATAAGTTTCAAAGGCTGAATTATTCGACAAAAAGCTTTTAATTTGTGTTTAGTGGACTTGTGAAGCAATCATTCATTATGAGAAAAAATGAAAGAAACCATTGCCACTGACATCTATTGTATTCAATTAGAACGAGCACATGAAAAATTTTTGGAAAACACCAACATTAGTTAACAGAAAGAAGATTCTTTTTCTTTAAGATAATGCTCGGCCAAAGCAAACAAATGCTACTTGTTTGAGAAACCATATGCCATCCTTCACATTCACTAGATCTCTCACCAAAAGATTTACATTTTTCAATCTCAATAATACTCTAAGGAAAAATAAACTCAAAAATGAAACAGATCTAAAGGCGGGAGTGTCAATATTTTTCAACAGTCAACATATGGAATTTTATGAAAATGTTATCACCCAGTTGAAACACTGTGGGAACATAGTTATGATCACTATGTTGATGAATAGATATATGAAAAATAAAAAAATATTGACTTTTACTTTTTTTGATAAAACCGCAAAAATTTTATTGGATATGTGATTTAAATATAAAATTTGAAAATAATTAAAAAATATAAGTAATGTTGATAAAATTCCTACTCTCTTTTCAGATTTCTTTCCATTACAAATCATCCATTTCCAACGAATCCGGATGCCCGATTGAAACGACATACAAAGAGTGTTATGAAAAATATACCATATGTCAGATGGAACCAGACAGCCAATGTGGCCACTTATCCAATCTCACGGCCATATCAAATCGATCATTGATCTTAAAATTGCCTAAGGTTCTACGCAAAACATACGAGAGAGAAAAATCTATCGAATCTCTCCCTTTGAATCAATTTGATTTCTGTGTAAGAATTAAAATCAATAACAACAATCCTTGGAGATCCACTTAATATTATCTAGTCACCGTAACAGTTTGTCTTACGGGTTTGGTTTAGACTGATTGGTTATAAAAAAAGTATATAATGATATTACTATGAAGTTACATTAACATCATCCGGTGTTAGATCTTGATTATCCCTAAAGATAATGATTTCAATATATGTGAGATGTTTGTGGGAATAATGATCGACCGCAGATTCTTATTGCATATAAATATTATATAAAATTAAGATTTTCCAACATATTAGTGGGGGTTTTGTTTGTGTATTTGGTGATATGGATATTGTAATTCACATTGTTTTTTCTGTCTTTTCTGCCTCATACAAAACAAATTTCATTCATTTTTCAAATTTATTCGCAGATTGTCATTGGTTTTTTCTTTTTTTCAATAAATATTTTCATTCAATGTATTTTATTTGTTTTAATGTATGATTATAAGAGAGATAAATTTAAACCAAGTCTACATTATTTTATACATTAATTTTACTGAACTTCAAAATAAGTCATATAAAACCATTGTTTGATGTTTAGAAAACGTTGTAAGCTTCATTGTTCATTAAATCATTGATGCCTTATTGAAATATCTAACAAAAATGCTCAAATTACTTTGAAAGGCACACATTTAGCTAATGGTATTAGCAAATTATTATTTATTATGATTATTAATTAAAACAAAATGAATAAGATTTAAAGTTGATATTTGAAAACCATAAAATACATTTATAAAAATTATAATGTAATGAATTTTCAAATGTGGATAAAAATTCTAATTCATGAAAAATGAGTAGAGTATGAAATTCTCCATGGTTTGTGAAAGAGGAAAATAAGATATTCTTTTAATCATATTTGATCAATAATAGGATGCTGATCAGTGAGCAATGGGCGGGGTGAATAAAGTGAACCTTTCGAAGTAGATGGAATATTTTCTGTTCTAACAAATGAAATGATATCTGTATGTGTTACATCATATAAAGTTGATTTCATGTCACTACCAAGATATTCATTGGATGTTTCAGAATATTCTGGTTTGAATCGATTAAGGCTTGATCTCTGAGCTCTTTTTCTTCGTTTCTTTTCCTTTGTTATTGTTGGTTTTAATTTCAGTCTCAGCAGAATGATACTAATGAAAATAAGTATGAAAAACCAAATGATCGATGCCACCAATGTCACCAAAACCAAATGAATGATAGTATAGGATCCTTCCTTTTCATCTACATAGTAAAGTATATCAGAGAATAATATATTTAATGATTGGTTTCACTTAATTAAAAATAAATAAATTATTTAAAATATGTAACAAGAAAATGTCTTTCGTCAATACTAAAAAACAAAAATTAAGAAAATTAATCTAAGTTTCAGAAAACTATGACATTTTATCATAATTTGTTATCCGATATAAAATTGAATTCTTTAGGGGCTTAAAGCAGTTTTAAAATTGTTAATTTTGAAAACTATTTTCCAGACAAAACGTTTTAAATTAAATTTAAATTAATTAGTCGCCATTTATATTTTTATTAAAATGAATGGAAGATATTACCAACATCGTTCGGTTAATATTAAATAAGAAAAATTGTGAAATCGATTTGAGTGAATAAAAGTGACAGCATAACGATTTAATTTTTCTTTTTTAATTAAAAATTTTTTAAAAATTCTTTGATATTTTTTATTTTATAAATTAAAGAAAATTAATTTAATTATATTAGGCTGTTCCAAACCTAACTCACCATCTTAATTTTATAATTAATATTAGAAAATCAATTATAACGCAGAAAACGCACAATTTATTCATGAAAATATGCTTTATTATGCTCAACTCACTTTATCCAATGTTCAGCAAGTAATATTATGCCCGCTGTATACCATCATTGATTTTTTTAATCAAAGAACTGTTGGCATCCTGATTTTAAATTGTCATCATTTTTAGAAGATTTATAAGATATTGCGCCATAGAGCGAAAGAGATATTAATCAGGTGGTGATAGATATGGATTGTATTCTGGATGAGGAATTACGTAGTTAAAATCCAGCAAGTTCATCTATTTTACCATTGTCTTTTTAGCTGTGTGTGGCCTTGCAGAAGGTTTGTAAGAGGATACGTTTTCTGTTGTTTGTGGGTAACGTTGTTGTATTGTTTCGTGGACACGATTTAACTGTTGACAATAAACTTCAAACGTTATCGAATAACAGTCTGGAATTTATTCAAAATATATGATGCCTTCATAATTTCACCACTGAGAAATCAGAACTTTCTTTTGGAACCTTGACCACTTAACGGCAGGTAGCAATAGTTCACCAAGCCAACGCCATTGTTTTTGTTATCAACGGCCACATAATAAATCCATTTTTCGTCGCATATAACTATTTTTCGTTCCCTGGATAGGTCTTAAATCGTGAGATATTTGTAAAAGATTCTGATAGCATGCCCAAAGCCTTTTTAGACCACGTAACATGCTTGTAGTAGGAATATTTAGTTCCCGTGATAATTGTCTTGTACTTTTTTTGTGGATTTGATGCGACTGCATCTTTTATGAGTTCAAGACTCATTGACTGATGTCTGCCCGATTTCGGTTTATCTAAAATCTCCATAAGACTGATTTCAAATCGACGATACCAAGATTGTGCAAGCTAGCAATTCATATAGTTTTCACCTTCAAAATAAAACAAGGCACCGTAGAGTTATTTTGTTTCATAACAACACTAGGTCATACTTGCGTTAGTGTTGCTATTATCGAAAATGTTACTAATTGTCACTTATTCAATAGAATTCACCCTTTTTAACAAATATCTGACACACTCACCTACCGAGTATCACTTCATATCTTTTGAATATATGAAAAAAATGATCATTAACCAGATGACTATCAGAGGTGCATGTAGGGTTCCAGTAGAACACATTAGATTCACGGAAAGTTATCGAGAATCATGGTATTTGAAATAGATATTAAAGTAAGAAATGAAACGAAAAATTGTACAAAGACGTCATTTTAATACCAAAAATTGTATAAATTAAAATAGGAAGAACTTGGATTTATCATTTACAAATTTTTACTTGAGGGATTTATAATCTTTTTGGGGGTTGGGTCACATAACTGTAATCGGACTTTGCTTGACGGGCATTGCAGGAGACTTGAACAATTAAAAAATCGATATTTAACATCTTGAGGCATACAGTCCGACCATTTTGACCACTTCAGTACATTTCCTGAAAACAAATAAATAATTTTGAAAATACTTTACCAAAATATTTATCAGTGATATTTTTTAATTATTCGAAATGTCAGTTTTGAAAAGCCAATCGAAAAAATTTCATGAAGAAAATTCTGGACAAAATCTTGTCTGGAATGTTTTATTTGATAAACCATAAGAAATATTTGGATATCTATAGTGGTATATTTATAAATATGGGCCTTTTTATTTGTTTACATTAATTATTTATATTTGAAAATGACTAAGTTTATTTGCCATTTTGCATTTTCAGAAAATGTAAACTATGAAAATTTTATTTTATTTATCGTCTCAGTCAGGTTTTCATATTTGTTGGGTTATGCCCATTAATGGCGGATTTTAAAAATAAATTTGATATATGTTTAAAAAAACTGACCTGGACAAACGTTCTCGCAAAACATTTCTCTGGTTTCTAATATTGGAGAAATTTTTGATTTTTCCACTAGGCATTTAGCTCGGAAGCTGCTATATATATTTGTATTGTCAATACTGAACCACTGAGACCAGCCGGTTTGAAAATCTGTAAAATCATAAAATTAACAACTTCATAAAAATTATCATCAAATATATTATGAAAATAAATAAATATAAAATATTTCATATAAATAATTATTACATATTTAATATAAATAATTATTGTATATTTAATATAAATAATTATTATATATCTCATTTAAATAAAATATTATATTTCATATTATGAGAAATCCTATCAGTAAAATATTTACTCTGTGAAAATTGAAAACTTTTCTAAAAAATTATATTTAATCAAAAATAGAATAATAAATATAATTAATTATAAGTTTATTAAAATTAATTTTAAAAAAATTCGGAAAAACTCCAAGAAAATTAATTGATTACTTTTCAAAAAAATAAGAAAAAAATATTTACTTTACTTTGGATGGAAATATTATAATCATTTAATTACCTATTATTAAAAATTAAAATTCAAAATAAAAAATAATTGTTTTTTATAATTTTTAAAATTATTAATAATTTATTTATTTACTATTAATATTATTAATAAAAAAGGAGAAAAGGTTTACATTTAAATTTATTTTCTCCCCAAAAAAATTAAATCAAGTAATGCTCTCAAAAATCATTAAAAATGTTTAGATTATTTTTTAAAGTTTTGAATACTTTGAAATTTATAAAATTAAAGAAATACATAATCAGTTCTTGTATGACTTAAACAAATAATTATTAAATAAGATTTAGTGTGGTAAGAGCGCTTTGCTGTGTCAGTGAAACGAGCACATTAAAATGTCATTGAAGAATTTTATGCTGTAGAAATGGCACTGATTGATTTTTGAAAAATGTAAATATTAATAATGTTTAGTCTGCATAAACTATTGACTTAATTTATATTTATTAAAAATCATTTCACATTTATTTCAAATAAGGTGCTTAAAATTTTAATATAAATTAAATATTTATTTTGGCGGGAAAAAGATTGGTCTAACATTTATATTATACAAAAAGACATTTTAAATGATGTCAAACGTTGTTTAAATAACCTATTTTTCTTTAAAAAGCGATATTTTGTATTTCCATTTGAAAATTGGAGTCATTTTGTTACTTATTCAAAATTTGACGTTTCTTTTAGAGAAAAGAGATTTTTGTAAGAAATATTTCTGGTACATTTTGAAATTTTACTTTGCTACCGCAATAATGATGCATAGGGTCATGAATATACGATTTATGTTTATATACCAAAACATGCTTTGTTTATAACCAAGCATGGTTTTCTAGAATCTGGTAATATTAATTTCGGTATCAGTTTTTTTGTCGATGAGACATTGAAACCTTCGATGAAGACATGGGAAAAGTAAAGGTGAATCACTATATAAAGAGCTGCCAATAGATAATTCTTATCTTTTATATATATATTATTATCATTATTATATAAAACATTTGATGAGAAACCCAACTTATTTGATTTTTTAGCTTTCCAAAAATAAAACATCAATTTTAAGTAAATAATAAATGACTTATTTACTGTGTCTTTTTAAATTAAAGCACGGCTGAACTTCTTCGTATTTACCAACACATTGGACTTGTGTCAAGCATTTTCTTTTCCTAGTCCTTAAACCGGTTTTCGGAGAACAATCAGACCAGTTCCCCCAATCGCCCCATTTCCCGATTTCAATGGTACCTAAAGTAAAAGAGGGTTTCAAAAATCAATAAAAGATCAAATAAAATAAAGTACAAAATGGAAAACAGTTTTATAAATTAACGATCTAAAAAAATCTGATTCATGTTATCGTCGCAATTTTCATAAATAATATAAATAATTATGTAACAATGGCGTTTTCATTATTATGTTGATTTATGGATAATGTACATAGAACGTGCTGGATACAATGTGTATATAAAAATACAGACAAAAGTACATGTTAAGGCAAATACAAGTGACTGCAGCAAAACAAACTTATTGATAAAAATATAATATTTATCAGTTCAATATTATTTAAAATAGGAAAATATTCGGATTTTTGGAAATATGGGTAGGGAGAGTCTCACGACATTTTATATATAGCAATGAATTTATATATCTTAGGATGATTCAGTATGAAATGTCGTATTTTAGTAGTAAATGAAATAAGTTATAAAGGAACCAGTAAATAAAATCTATTAATTAAAGTATTTTTCATTATAATTGAAACACTGTAACAAAGGAAATAGTAATGAAAGAGATGTGATTGTTAATACGAATAGTGATATTTATTAATTTTACAAGACATGACACAGTATACCCATTATATCTTGAAAATGTGACAATTTTTAAATTTTTTAAAACACCTTTATTAATCAATATTTTATTAATATCAATTTAACAATACTTAAAAATTGGGAGTATTAGATATCTATTAAAACCAATAAAAATAATCTAAAATGCAGAACTACACTTTATAACTCCTGAATTAATTATATTGATAATCAAACCTAACAAAAAATTCTCTTCAAGAAATTTTCATTTTCAATTCATTTTCCATTCAACTTGAATAACCTTGAGAGTTTTATATCAGATCTATTCAAAGGGTTCTACACTATTCCTATTTCATTTTTCTGAATGAACAGTATTTAAGAAAGATTAAATATCTTATTTATTATGCACCTTTAATATGCGTATCCCAATTTACTTAATCAATTAAATATTACGTTTGTCACCTTTCTATCTGTTTCATTATTATTTAAAACATATCATAAAGCTTGGTATAGACTTTTGTTTATAAATAATATTTTGTAAATGATCCACATATTTATTTGGGGTCCATTCGTTGGTTTTGTGAAAAGATAAACACCATTGATAGTAAACAAATTTCATGAGTAGAAAATTCATTTGAGATTTTATTCACTTATATTATAATTTTAATAATTTTAATAATTTTAATAATTTTAATAATTTTAATAATTTTAATAATTTTAATAATTTTAATAAT
>JBBMKC010199732.1:0-14208 GCA_037834085.1 Bipalium vagum | reverse complement strand
AATAATAATAATAATAATAATAATAATAATAATAATAATAATAAGAATAATAATAAATAATAATAAATAATAATAAATAATAATAATAATAAAAGCCTTTTATCTTTTCATAACTTATATTTATACAATAGTAATACCAAGAATGACATATCCATATTATAGGTTTGAATGTCACTTTATAATAGTAATAAAATTATTTCATTTGTTCTAATGCTTTTCATTATTATAATTTTGATAACAGTTATAAAAATTTTACTTTTCGTTTTGTATACTGTAATAATAATTTCATAATTTTTAATTTCTCATCATACAACAATAATATAACAATAATAATAATAATAATAAAATATAATTTTACTTTATAGCACTTTTAAATTTTCTGTATAAAACAATAAAAGATACGAATACTTTTTCATTATGTTAACAATAAACATTAATCGGTATTCTGTCTATAATTTCTATGTAAAATTTCTTATTATCAGCAATTTTAGTACAATAATGGTTTATTTCAATCTAATTATTTTATTTAACTTCGAAAAATAATTAAAAATTGCATAGAAATGTTCAGGGGTTAACTGTATTTTTTATTGGTTGAATTATTAATAATATCTGATTTCAGATTGATTTTAATTATTTACATGTCAGGCTGTTAAATAAATTTTCATTTTGTGTATTCATTTTAAACATTTATTTTAAAAAAATAACAATAATTTCAAATATATTTAATAAGTTAAGCAATCTCCTCTATTTTCTTAAACTTTCTCTCACCGCTTTGGCAGCATTTTGATTTCATCCTTGTAGACCTTTACTAGGTTAAATGCAAACCATTTTTCTAATCTTTGATTCCATTATAATTATTAAATAAAATACCATTTAAACCATTATGCGAGACCGGAACAGATGAAAATTTCACGGAGCAAGATCTGTTAAGTTCTCCAGATGCTAAAGGAGTTCCCATCCAAAATCTTGAAGTCAAATTTCGTCAAGTTTGCCGTATGATGTGGAGCTTTGATATGTTGAAGAATGACATCATTTTGTCTATTCTTCCAAATTCGACATTCCGTTGTTTCAGTTTTTTAATGTGTAGTTGAGCAGTAACTGTATATTTCCTTTTGAACATCTCAAAATAAACAAATCCATCCATATTCCACTTGCTTTACAAGGTTTTCTTTCCTTTCCATTCCTTTCTTTTTTTAATATTGGTACATAAACACCATTTTCGATCGGCAGTGATGATCAATCTCAGAAATGAACGAGTTGTTGAAGACCTAAGCCATGTCGAGCAAATAATGTCGCACACAAGTTGATTCGATTATTCTTGTTTGACTGACTCAAATCATGTGGTATCCATGTATTAAATTTTTACACCTTTACCATAGTGTTAAAATAATTCAACAAAGTCTGAGGAGAATTTTAATCGTCTTGGCAAATTGTCGCGTCGTTTGTTCCTTAAGAAATACTTCCAAACAACCTTCATTAAAGGCAATTGGTCTCTCTGTTCTTTGCTTATCATTTATGTTGAAATTTTGATTATTGGATTTTCCGAGTGGTTTTTTCGGAAATGAATCCTTTCCTATATATACTACATAGATTTTAAACTGGTTCTGAGGCTCTGGAACCGCGATTTAATTCATATCAAGGTATGTCAGAGATATTCAATTTTATCTATTTCCCATAATTTAAAACTATAAAGAAAGGATTTAATCAAAATGGAATAAAAGGTTTGTTTCAGAAAGAGCAATTAATATCCTTCCTATTTAATTATAATTACTTTAATAATAAGAAAACTTCAAATTAAATTTTTTATTAACATAAAAACATTATGATAATTACATATTCTCAATCAGTGTCAATTACTCTATGTCATCTATCTACCAAAGAATGAATGTCATCTGAATAAAATTCGGCAGTTTTTTATCACAAGACATATCCAAGTCATTTCTTATGTCATCCAGGTTTTCATAATTTTTTACTTTAAGAAAGTGAGTCATTATGTGGAAGAGACGATAATCTGTTGCCTTGATGTAAGGGCTATATGGTGGATGTGGTAAGAATTCATAACAGTTCTTTTAATTTCTTTTGTCATTTTTGATGTGTGTAGTTTAGCATTATCATGCTGAAGAATAACCCATTTTCTGCTAACCAAACTGGATCTCATTTTTTGAAGAGCGCAATGTTAACTGTCTAATTGTTGGCAGTAACGTTCAGAGTCCATAGTTTTGCCATTTTTCAGGAGTTCCAAATAAATTACTCCTAATCAATCCCATCAAACAGAAAATAGAACCTTTTTGAGAATATGTTTGGTTTTGAAGCCGCTAGTGGATGCTGTCAAGCCGATAAACATTGCTTGCGATTGTCATACTTAGTGTATTCAACTAAATTTTCACAATTCTTTTCGAAAATGGATCTCGATCAAGTCTTTTGATGTTTGCATTACACATTGTAACTCGCATAGTTCTAGAAAAATCTTTAAGACTTATGTTGCCACCTTTAAATGTTCTCAAACATTTTTTACATTGGCTAACAGGGACATGAGGATAGATTATCAGAATCTTTCGTGAAGCTTCTCTTAGCTTTGGTGACTTGGTCATACTCAAACAACAAGCAGTGCTTGGTGTGAGTATTTGTAATACTTTTTGCCATTAGGGGTTTTATAAAAAATATCAAATATTATTATTTAAATTTAAATGCCATACATACGTGTAAGTAGTATTGTTTAAAAAAATACAATATACATTTTATCTGAGAATTTCAAATAGATTTAAATTGATTTTATTAAAATAAAACGTTTAAGTTTCGAAATATAAAGGGCTCACAATTGAATTGGATCCGTAATATATATATAGGAAATTATATATAAATTTGGTTTTAGTTATACCGCATATTTTATTGGACAACCTAATGTATCAATTTTTTTGAAAAAACTGTTCAAAATTATATATTTTTAAAAATTGAAAAAATAATAATAATGGCTTTAATAATGAGATTATTTATTTAATTATTTTTCATAGTAGTGAAGAGATTGTTGTACGTAATTTACTTTCGATCATATTTCGACAATGTGTCCAAATTTGTCTTAAGTTGTTTCTGTCAGAAAATAAAGTGAAACTCATTTTGTGTATACTACAAAAATCTGTTAAGAAATAATTATATTAATAATAATAGTAATAATAGTAATAATAATAATATTAATATTAATATTAATATTAATAATAATAATAGTTAGAAATTAATATATAAGTAGCCATTAAGATTAAGTCCTACATGGGAAAGTCATTTTAAAATTAGTTTTATTCATATTATTATTATTTATTATTTATTTTAATTATATATTCAAGGTTATAAAATTAGGAAAGTTTAAACAAAATTAAAATAACTCAAATATTCTGCATTTTATTTATAATGAAGACTTTATATTATTATTATATTATTATTATTGATTATATTATTGAAGATTAACTGATATATTAATATATTATTCGGAAAATTTTTAATATTAACAATTTATTATATTTCTCATTTTTTGCGGAGTTGACAGCTTTTTACTATTAGTATAACATTTTAATGAAAAAGTGCTTTATTAGAAATAGGATGCGACGGTACATTTTACAACAGAAATATATTGATGCTTTGAATGCAAAAATATTTCGAAAATTTTAGAAATAAACACAAAACGTAAATATTTCATAGAACAATCCTTCGATTTTATTATCTTTCAAAATCTTTTAAATAATTAATTAAAGATAGCATTTATAAAATTTGAGATATTTTCTGAATTGAATAATTTTTTCAAAGAAAATAGAATCTGTTAACAAGGGAAATTATAAAAATTAAAATTAATTTAATAATTGCCTTAATTCAAGTTTATTATTTCTATTTTTGAAAAAATTATTTGATTTTGCATTAGATACGTTTTCCTTTTTATATATAATATTATTATATAATAATTAAATTATAATATTGTTTTATCCAATTATTAAACCCACTATTTTTTTAAAATTTAAATCATAATCATAATTATATATAAGTTTATATTTAGGAATTATATATTATTGGTGACATTATTTATCTAATTATTGATTATATTTAATGAAACCAGATCTTTTAGGAAAATTATTTAGATTTTTAAAAAAGATTAAAATCAGGATTAACATAAGATTATAATTGTTAACATTTTATTGTTAATCTTTATTTTTCCTTTTCATTAAGATAGGATATATAAAGTAAAATAATATACTAAAAATATGTTTGTCTTGTTTTGAAGATTATTTCCTATTTATTATGAAGGTTAATATACTTTGTTGAAAAAATCAATTGATAATATTTGAAAATTGATAATTTGTTTAAATATATTAAAAGTATAATATAAAATAATTTAGATAATTTTAAAATATAAAATAAACAATTTGTCAACTTGACAGTGTGCTGTCGGGGTGGGCATGACAGTAGGAAGTTAATAAAAACCCATTAAAGAATCAGGCTTTCATTAATATAAACTGAGCTCATAAATTGAACTCCGTGAAGATTTTTTTTGACAAAATGGATTGTTGTGAGACAGTGCTAATAAAAATGGAAAATGATTTTTTCGATTTTCAAGTGAAGGTACGTTTATGCCAATTGAATTGATTTAAACCTCACCAAGCATTCCATTAAACTTCATTATACTTTATGAACTTGAACACATAGACAGTCCTTCTACAATCACTAAACATGAGGACAGAATCAATCAGGATTGTCTCAGAACATACATTGAAATTTATCGAAGAACTGCCTAAAATAATATTTTAAGTATAAAATCACCTATGATAAGCGGGCGTCAGGTTGTAAAATCAAATATTGTAAATTTCCTTTAAATAAATGTTATTGCAAAATTATATTACTATCTTCATATTTATTTATTTATTAAAATATTTTAAATAAAATTATTGCATATACATAATAAACACACTCTACACTTCTCAATCTTGATATATCAAGTAACATGTTAAGATTATTTTATATTTTATAAATTTTTTATCGTGAAAATATAAAAATTATTTTCATTTAGATCGATTTATTTTTTATTTTTTTATTTATGATGATTTGATTTGTTCCTATTATCAATTATTTTTTTAAACAATTATCTTCTTATGGTAATTACTTTTAGACTATTATAAAATTTAATTAAACCTTTTCAGATATTTGTAAGTTGAATATCTTTTGTAATGTTTCTAAAATGAAATCTTAGGTCATGTACAGAAAAATTTGATTTATTTATAACCCGGTTTAAAAAATATTATGGTTTATTGTTTTCTTTTCTATATGATTAATTAAATGTTTTTTTATTTGTTTGTTTATCTAAAAATCAATTGTACAAGTGAAAAATTATAGTAAATTGTGTGAAATTAATGATTTTCTTCTTGTCAATAGGCTATGGAGCTTTTAATTGATTCTATAAAATTTCTTATTTTATTATTTAATATACATTTATGAATAATTAAATTCTATCAAATATTTTTAATTGATTAATTTCTGAGGCAAGATTGATTTTTCTTAATCAAAACACAATATATTTTTACGGTGAATTATTAAAATTTCAATATTTAATTTTCCCTTATTATTTAAACAACAATTTATTATATTATGACAGATTTGTCTATTTATTATTATTAGTACCAGTAGTAGTTGTATCAGAGTGGTTTCCATTATTCTTGAATAGTTTAATTTTATTATTATTATTATTATTATTATTATTATTATTATTATTATTATTATAAATGTAAAAGAAGACAAGAGGAACCGAACGATTATATTTAAAATTTACATTCATAATAAAACGATTCAAATTGTGCTCCTTCCAAATAAAATACATTGAATATTATTTTGAGAATAATTAGCCTATTATACAATGCATAAAAGAAAATAGCAATCTACGTTATCTGTTACAAGTGAAGATTACCAGAGTCTCTAATCACATTCCAATTGAATATTTTATAACTTTATGTATCGTTTGATTGGTTTTTTCATTGAAACATGTTTATTGGTAAAATAAGAAAGCAGAAAAAAATATCTACTTAAAATTTTTGAAATGATGAGAGTTTTGCTTTCAGACATTATGCTTATGGTCAAAAAGGACTACAACATCCTATGAGGGTTAAATAGTTTTTTTACTTGTAAATCATGATAAGATTGTCAAATCTTTTTTTATCAGTGTCCTATATTCTGTGTATTTTTGATACGCAACAATTGTTTCTTTGAATGAATATAATTGATGACAATGAGACATACTTCCCTTCATCATTTTTCATAAAACAATATAGCTACAATTTAACAATATGTCGAGCTAAATAAGTTGAACAAATAGAAGCAAGTTTCTTTTCTTTAAGCTTACCCAACAATGCATATTATTTACTAATAAGTATCGCAAATTAATTGTAACTGATAATATCTTTAATGAAGTCTATCAAAAGTCTGTATTGAGGGAATATAGTTTATCTTTCTATCACCATTTTCATTCTTGATTTGACTGATCTGCCCAACTGTTTTATGGACAACATTAAAATTTCCTTTGTTTCAGTCCTTCGTACTAATAATACTTGAGAAATTATTTAAATAATTTTATGATTTCGTTTTTCTGCACTTGAGTAATATATTATAATATAATTAAGGTATATTTGTATTTCCATGTATATAAAGACGGAACTATACCTTATATATATTAGGTATCTTTATTTTAAAATTGTTTTAATTGGTTATGTCCTGTTGAATATATTTTTATATTTCATAATGGACAAAGGAAATGAGAATTTACTTTACGTATTCCCATTCTCTTATAATCAAATGATGGGCTCTATGAACACATCAAAGGATAAGTTGTTCGTCTTAACGAATTTGTAAGGAAATTAATGTCAGAAATTGTTTTACCACCTCAATTGGTGAAAGTACTCCTTTTTATTTTGTATCTTCATTTTCATTTTCAAAAATTGATATTATTTTTTCGCAACTCCATTATATAATACCGCCAATAACTGTTTTATTTCCAATTTTATTAGTATTCAAATTTTATTGTTTTATTTATTGGTTGGTATGTGTAACAGACAAGCAGAGGTCTACTAACTTCCCATCTTGTGGGATACGATTTGGGAGGTGTTGACTAATTTATGATCGAGTGCGTGACATTCTGAGATTCTTATTGATGTTCATTGTTTATTGTAGCTGTGTATTATTTCAAAATTTATTTGCTCTTAGGATTATTATTTAACCTAGCCATGTTAAAAGTTAGATTCAAATAAGTTCTACTTGTTTATCTAGATATTAACAAGTAAAGAAAATTATTAATCAAACGTATTTAAATAAGATTTGTTGATAGCACTTGTATGTTATTGAATAAAACAAATAATTTGAAATTAAGATAAAATGTAACAAAAATTTTTTTTTTAATTTTAAATAAGAGTCATAAATTTTGAAGTATTCCACCTTTATATTATTTTTAAAATATTTTTTTAATTTAATTAATAAAAAATATCTAAAATTTCATTAATTTAATTATTAATTAGAAATAAAGAAAATTATTTTCTTTTATGGTGAATAAAATTTGCAATCATTTTCTTTAATTTAAATTCAATTAAAAATGAGTTTAATGATGACTTCTCACTGTTACGGAAAACTTTTCATTGATAAATCATTTTTTTATTTTACTTATTTAGCAAATTGACTTAATAATATATATAATGAAAATGATAAATAATAAACTTTTTCTTTCAGGAACATACGCTGTTTAATAATACATGTGTGAATAGAACCTGAAACGTTGTCACTAATAATTATTTAATTCCAATGTCGGTTGTAAAATATGTTTTAAGAAATACCCGGCAAAAGTAAAATCTTTCCTAAGAAATAATAATTAGAATGATTTTCTGTAAAAGATTTTTTCATGTGAACTACGATTCTTTTTCTTGTCATTTTAAACAAAAAAAAACACTAATTTTAATTTAAGAATAATTACGTAAAAGGAATTAACTGTGATTATTGTATAGAGTTAAAAGAGGAATGCAAATAAAATAAGGTATATTAAATGACAGATAATATTGTACAATGTTTTTTCTTGAAACTGGTTTCTATCTGAGAAACTGAATAGAAAATTTTTGATTTTTCATAAAACATATTCACATCATTTATTTTAAATATTCAATTTTTTGACAAAATTAACAACCCTCCAAATTGATTTGTTAATTAAAAAAAAGAAAGTATTTTTATTTGATTTTATAGTGTTAACACATCGAATAATATTACTTGTAAGAATAGTTTTTCGAAAAAAACTTACTGTAAAAGCCATATTGAACACCTAAGAATGACTTTTATCATATATCACGGTGCGTAAGGTATTTGAGGACATACTGATGCCTCAGGAAAATAGAAATATAATAACAATAAAAACATACACTAAATATTAGTTGTTTTCTTTTATTATTGAATATTATTTTTAAGTTACCGCGCTGCTTAAATGCAGTTATAAACATATTTTCACTGAAAATAAGCCAGTAGATACACATTGTAACAAGTGTATATAATTATTTGTCCACGACTGTATTTATGTATAATGAATTGCAGTGTCGGAGATAAATGTAAAAATAACATAGAATGTGAAGGTTTTTATGAGATTTAATAATTGATTTGAAGACCTACACTGTTCACATAGTTACAAATATTGAAGCTGAAAAACTTATTTCAAAGTAATACGAAACAAACTTCTCTGCTATTATTATATATGATTATGAACTATGAAAATACTGTTTAATGCACTTAAAATAATGTTACTTCCATGAGTTTTATACAGATAAGACCCGTCGCTTCGATGAAATGTTTGAAACCGTTTCTTTATTTAACAAAGACACCATGCACATGTGGCCTGAAAATGTAACCTATTGGTGACATCTGCAAAGATTAATAGCTAAGGAAACATCGAGACGAGTGTAAAAGAGACTGCAATCATTAACAATATAATATCAAATAATACAATTGTTTCAGCCGGACTTATCGTTCTATTTCAACAGATGTAGTAAAAAATACAATGAAAACCAATTCAGTGTAGCAGTTGATGATCCTAACCAATTCAGAAATATTTGTCTATTGTAAAGAGGCTGCTCAAAAGAAAATATTGTACACCTCCAAAAGTTCATAACTATTATGGAGTTCTTGGCTTTAGACAAAGGAATCATATGTTAATGCAAACCTATTTAAACAAAATTAAATGTCCGCCTAGTTACTTTCTATGCTTCAGCTCTTGTGTAATAAAATTATTGAATTATAGTAAAATAAAGAAATTTTAAATTATAAACGTAATAATAATAAAATTAATTGGTTAATAATTTAATCAATATAAAAATTTAAATCAATAATAACATTAAATTTGTTAAATAAATAATTTTAACTCTCCCGTTTTTTGTGTTTCAAGTCTACAGCAAGTCTTCAGCAAGTCTCCTGAACCGGTCTTAAAAATAATATATTTATTATCTTTGTTGACCAAAAAAACTAATTTTTTGTTTATGTGAACTATTTACTGCATGTAAATTTAAATTATTATTAATACATATTATTGTTTTTTAATTGCACATATGCATATAAAAATAAACGATGACACAGAAAAAATTTTGAAAGCTGTTGATGATAACCCATTCCTTACTCTTCGTGAAATATCAGATATATTTCATATTCCTCGTGAGACTATACGTCTAATTTTTTTGGGAAAGAACAAAACAGAAAATGTCAAAAATGGAAATTTGAATACGCTTAGCATTATGATGTAATGAAAAGAATTTCATGTGGACACAAGCCTTGTCGTGTTGTGGAATGACAAAGGACGGACAAATGTTGCAGTTCCAAAGCATTCACGTTGGTGTTCAGGAGAAAATAGACGCTATGTGGTCTTCATGTTTTCCAGTAGTGTCTTTAAGTATTGTTTGCCTCCACGATTCAATATAACTGCAAAATGATACATGGATAGCTGCTAACACCTGCATTTGCAATTGTTAAAGGAAACAAAGTAAAAAGCTTCTGTTATCCTTCATGATAACAAGTGGCCCTACGTTATGCAACCTGCCAAAGATTTCTTGAGTACCACTAATGTGATAGTTCTTAGATATACACCATACTTACCCGATCTATCACCTTTTGACTACTTGTTGTTTGGCGCATAAGTAAAATATTAAATGGTAAAAAAATAAGAATGAGCAATTGTTGGATAATGCAATAACATTTGTTAATCTCTCCATACCAACTGAAAAGTTTGAGGCAGCTTTTCAATAGTGGATCGATAGACTGGAGATGGTAGTCCTAACTCATGATGATTATGTTGATGAGAAACTTCGGAATAACGTATTACTTTTATATCTCCATGTTAACATTAATTTATGTTCTGTTTTTATAAAAAGTTTTATTTTGATCTACGAAGATAATAAATAGGAGAGAAAAATATAAAACTGGCTTATGTTACCTAATTAATGAATCAAGCCTGTCTCAAAATTCTGTTATACGTAATCTAATCCGTTTAATTTAATGGTGGTTTGAAAAGTTCGGTGAATGATAAATACTGCTGTACCATATTTAAACCTTTGTACAGGGTGACCACTAAAAGACTGATCTATGTAAAATTGATTTAAAATTGAATATACTAATGATTTTTAAAATTTTTTTATATAATATTAAGCATCCTTTGGAGATTTAAATGAATATATATTCTCCCAGTTCATTCGAAATCTTTCATCCCCTGACGACCTTCAGTGAATCTTTTTGCCACTCGAACACTCTAGTGCAGTCCTCTTCATAAGCCTGCGTGATCATCTGTAAACATTCCGTTGGTGTTTTGTTTAGTTTAACCAAGAATTTCAGCATTCTAAAAAAAATTAATATATTTTCAAAAAAATAAATATTTTTATGAATTTAATTCAAATAAACAACATACAATATTTTACTGTTTTCTTAAATAAATATAATATATGATTATTGTATATTAATATTTTTTATCCAGTCTCGTTACTTTATAGACCGAGTATATATATACAAAATGTGTATTTCTTATGGCTCTTAAAGGTTCTTGAATTGATTGAATGGTTCAAGACTTACAGAAATCTTTGATTAAGATACTTTTTTGATAATTCTATTAAAATATTAACATAAAATTACAAAAATTCCAAGTAATATTGAAATATTTATGTCTGATCTGGTCATATGAAGCCAAATTTTTATTTTTTGTATTTTCAATTATTCCATTTGATCCAAATTTAGAAAAAATATCTGGGATGTAATTATCATTCATAAGCAGATGATGGAAGCCTCTCAGACTCTGTTTTTTGTTTGTCATCTCAATCTATTATAATATATAATAAAATTCATTCATTTTTGCCAACTTTGGTGAAATAAAAAATCAACTTATTTTCTAAAGGTCGTATCCAGAAAAAAGTTTTATTAAGTTCTTATAAATGCTGTTATATTTGTTTAATTGAACTCGAAAAATTTCATCAAACAGCGTTCTATTAAAAAGTTAATCAAAATAAAAATAATGGAATTTTATTTTATTTATTTCCTTTGAAATCGAAGTATTTTATCTATCAGTTAGAACTGTAATCAATATATTATTTTAAGGATAAATCGAATTTTTTTATTTAAAATATCAATTATCCATGAAATGTGAGCTTGCGTTGTAAATAAAATTCCATGTACCGTATCACTATAATATTTATTACTGGTTTAAAATTTATAAAGTGGACAAAATATTGGAAAAATAAATTAATATACTTCCTCAGTAAAGCCATTTTCCTAAATAAAGTGCCAGAGCCATTGGAGATCAGTATTTCAATTATCTTTTTGACAATTTCCTAAGTATTATAATATTTATAAATTTAGAGTCATAATATCTGTTATTTTTAAGGAATACTGTAAATGTTACAAAATTCTGCTCCTAACCAAACAATGAATTTCTATGATTATTGTCTGATTTCTTCATATTTTATAATGAATAATTCCTTTTGGAGTTTACGAAAATTATGTTTTATTGTTTGGAGATAAAGGTCTGGTTTTGACCAAAGGTTTCGTAAATTGATCTCAATTCAACGATTTTTTCCTATTACTAACATAAACAGTTATAATGCGTGATAAGGAAGATTGACAATTTGACAGATTTGAGCGATAAATGGAATTAAAAAGAGGTTTTAATGACAAATGGTTGATGTTTTTTATTTTTATCCAAAACATAAAGGAGACATGCATCTCAATTTTCAGTCTTTACCTTTTCATTTCAAATCCGAAGGACTTCTGGCTGGTCAACGTCCATTTCATTAACCAATGAGCCCGTTGTTTGACGACAGTCATTTTCACCAACCAAGTCAGATACCCTTTCAAAAGCACCATATCAAACAAATGAAATTTTTTCTTCACCAGTTGAGGAAACGATATCTGTATCACTCTGGCAGATTTTGGCTTTGCTCTAATCGAAAAATATATGTCAGAAGTTTTTAAAGCATTTTCTTCTTAACTAAGCTTGAACATTTACTTTGAGTAAAAATGTTCATCCTTTCCATCTTATTCGTAATTTTCATAATGTGAATTTAAAATTATTTAAACTTTCTTAACTAAATTGATTACTTTGGTCAAATTTTTATTAATTATTGTTTATTTAGAGAAACCAAACAAACCAAGAGAAAATTTGCATGAACAAAATATTATTTTGTTAACTTTAATGAAATTATCCAAAACAAATTAATAAATCTAAGTAGACTTAATCTCTTAATTCTGGGTTTTCTTGTTATTTAGGTTGTAGGAAATTTATTCCGAAAATTATAATTAATTGGTGACAGTTTTAACCTTCTTGAAAGTATGAATGAGCGTTTTTCTTCATTTAAAAATTAGTTCCTTTAAAATGTATGATTTATTTTAGAAATTTCTTTTATTAAATTCATGTTTTGTAAAAAGGAGATAAAGGTTAATTAATTAATCAATTAATTGATTAATTAATTAATAGACTTTAATTCACCCTTATTGATAAAAAATGAAACTTTTCAAACTTAAATTTAAAAAATAATTTTTCTCAGAATTTTCCGTGAATTTATCAAAAAAAATTTTGCAATTAATATTTTTTTCAAAATCAAGAAAGTGTTTAGACCATTTGTTAATATTAAAGGATTCCCATTAGGTAAACAAATAACCTCAAAATTCCTGGATCAATATATTTTTGTTTGATTCATTAATCAGGAAAAACTGAATATTTTAGAAATTTATTTTTAATGAATAATTATGAAATGCAAAATATGAAAATTTTATAATTATTTCAATATAAATGTTTAAAAGAAATCGTAAGATTACGGTCAGAGAACTTTCCTTCATAAATTCAAGTAAAGATTACTGTTTTATTAAATTTGATCAAAATAAATATATAATAAGTCTGAACTAGAATAACGTAAATAAGATCTGATCTCTAATTATTTATCCCTTACAATTATTTTTTTTATTTAAACAGTTTCGTGATACGAGAAATCTTTTCGACCTAAAAAGCTTATAGTATTCAATAAGCAGTGAATTCATAATTGATTTATTCATGAACAGTGAAAAGCCCTAAAACCAATGAAAAAAGAAAAAAATACGAAAATAATATTCAAAATACGAAAACGTACATCAAGAAGCTTTACAGCATACTTGATGTACTTTGATGTACTCAAATATTAAGTAAAAATCGTTTTCTGAAATGTTTTAAGTAAAATCAAACAACTGTTTTATGTAACAAATGAGCTTTTTCGAATCAAATATGTTCCATTTTGTTAGAAAACCTTTTGACTTTTATCTGGTAAATTCAAAATTTTATCACTGTAGACGTTCTGAGATTTACAATGTGTTTTTCACAGTCATCTATTGAAACCATTGAAGCTCCATTAAAGAAATTCTGCAGAGTGAAACAAAGTCCAATGCTGCTTGGTTTAGACTTTATCCTGAATGCATCAGAACTTCCAAACCAAGCATTTTCAAATTTTAGAGAAATATTAATTATATGATTGGGGAGTCTTTTTTGTAATGGAATACAGCGCCTTTCCTCTTGAGTTGTTCAGATCAAATTTTTTACACGCTTGTTTTAATCTTTTAAGGTTTTGACAAAAGAATATATCAAGTTGTGTAGTATGAAATTTGTAAAATGAAAAACAAAGTTTATTAATAAATTACAAATAAAAGAAACTATGCTATTCA
>JBBMKC010199721.1:0-14208 GCA_037834085.1 Bipalium vagum | reverse complement strand
TATTATTATTTATGCATTATTTATCATTTTTATTATTTATTTTTCCCCGGGGGGGGGTGTCTTGGTAAACCCAACAAGTCATTCCCTTCATGACGGCAGCCTGTAAGTATTGATTGTGTTATGAGGTTTTGAGTTAACTTGGTCTCAGCTACTCTCCACCGGTAATAATCGAGAGGATTTCAGTTAGGGCTCAAGAGCGATCATAAATCACTTTATCAATAGTAATGCAGATTTCCGTAAAGTAATACTTGTGTTTTCTTTGCTTTATGAGCAGGAGAAGGATCTTGTTGAAAGATAATCTATCGAGTTCATACACGGTTTTAAAACTGTATCTAACACTCCAATATCAGCGTGAGCATCCACTTAAATGACCACGTTGGAAAAAAGAGACTGCATTATCAGGAATTCTTCATTTCGTCTACATTTTCTTTTGACATTTAATATATCTCCTTTGTTTCAGTAACCTTTCTACCAACTCGTAACCTTAGGTCTTGTTGATACCAAACCATTTAACCATTTCTTTTTTGTCTCCTTCCAGCCACTTTTATCGATTTCATAGTTTTAAGTTTATGTAATATAATCATAAAAATCATTGAAAAGGTTGTCAGGACTGGAGAGGATAGATTGTGAAAACGAGAAAAGTATCAACCACCCAGCGATCACTCGATGATTATTATGCTTTCTTCTACATGATTATATCTGTGTTACTGTTGAATGATGTTCCAGCAGGCTGGAAAAATCATTGTGCTTCCGAATTAAAATCGACTTAAGGCAAGATAATTTTGAGAAATGTCTTTCGTTTTAATTTAGTAATTGAAGAAACTTTGTTCCTTACTTTTGTTATTTTATTTGATTAAGTGATGATTACTGACATTGATATGAGTAGGGTTGCTAAGGAGCAGTGGACAATTTTTGGATATGTGGGCATTGAATTGGACACAGTGGATAATTTTGTCACGTTGAAAAAACTGGTGATAATTAATGCTTTGATTTAATTGGTTACATTGTTCTTTGATTTAATTTAATTGATTTAGTAAAGTTTTAGAATTTCGAATTTGTTTATTGAGTTGCGAACTCAACCATTAAATTTTAGGGTTGGTTAATGATTAAATACTCTGAAATTGTAAATGATGAATAAAAGACCAAAACGGAAAAGAATCGTGCGATTAGCAAAAATTAGGGAAATATTAACAATTATGTTATCAAAACATTAGAGAGCGTCAATCAATGAATGCCGCCCTTAATAAAAAATCATAAATAAATCTTTAAAAACATAAATAAGTGATCTAATTGAAATAAATGCGCTTTGCTCGAACGGGCTCACGGTTGCAGAATGGACATCGGACAATTTTACCGCCGCAGATTTGACAGATGGTGTGACCGCATTCGAAAACCGAATCCACTTCTCTATCCACACAAATTTCGCAGGTCTACAATGAAATTATCCAAAATACCAAATCTCAATGTAGCACCTTTTTCTCGACTATCTTTTCTATTTCGACAATCCTTTCCACTTCGACAATCTTCTCCACTTCGACGATCTTTTCTATCTGGACCACATTTATATTGGACATCTTTTTCTGCTTATTTTGAAACAAACTTTCGATTTCTCTCTTCATTCTGTCCTGGGTGCAATACTGAATGGCCTTGATTCCTGTCGACGATTCATGGTAAATATTTCCTCCTTCCGAAATTATTGCTTTGATTGCGTTGAGAATTGCCAAATTGCGATTTCGCTGAAATACCTGTAAAAAAGGTAACCTTTTAAAAAACCACAATTACGTCATCGTTGTCTGTTATTTTCTCAAACAGTTGCATCAAAGCAGTCCGGCCTTGAGCGTCCTCATTGTCAAAGCTTTCCGTTTCATAAATTAAGTGCTGAACCACCTCCATCAATTCGCTTTCAATAGCGACTTGCAAGGGAGTTTGGTTGTTCCGGTTTTTCAAGATGACATATTTCTTATCATTTTTATCTGACTGAAGAATTCTTTCACAGAAATTGATTTTCATGTCCTTCAGCAGTTCAGTTAACAGGGTTTCACCATTTTCTAAACTTTGGGGATTCATCACTTCAGTCTTCAGAACGCATTCAAAAGAATCTATGTCACCCAGTCTGGCGAAGTGGTGTAACACGAGCTCAATCACTGACTGCTTCACGTTGATGCTGGCATGAGCGAATAAAGATTTCAGTAAACCCGCGATATCACTGAGAAATGGTTTGCCATTCTAAAATGTCAGTAAGCAGTGACAGTTAAAAGTACTGTTACGTCATTAAGAGTTTCCTGATCCAACTTTGATAGCAGTTCCGATATAGGAGTACGGCCTTGCTTGTTGACAGAATCAACGTTGCTACCAGCTCGTATCAGAGTCTCACAAAGGTCGGTGTTTAAAAGTTTGACAGAGAGATGAAGCAAAGAGTTGCCTTCGTCATCAGAACTGTTAGATTTGTTTGAGTCCAATGTTTCCAGGAAACAAGGATAAATTGTTTTTTTCATTTTCAAACAAATGGTCAACGAGTTTTCCCGTTCAGAAAGTTGAAACGAATCAATCAATGTGGAGGTGTCTATTGATTTATATTTAAATGAGAAATAAATACATGATGTGGGAAAGGTGTGGAAAATTATATATTTTAAAGAATCCTGGTTAAAATCTAGGCAACGCATCATGACATGTTTCAGCGAAGTAGTCCAGGAAGTTTATAGGAAACTTAAGGTTAAATATGTTAAGAATAAATTACATCGGATGTAATTTGATTAAAGTTTCGTCAATGTTGCTCGTTTAAGATCATCAAATAAGTGATAATATTAATAATAAATCTAAATGATAAATAATAAGGTAAATAAAAAACAGAGAACAGTTTGTAAATTTAACGAAGTGTTGTAAGTAGACCTTTTAAATGATATTACTTGTTCTTGGTAATCCTATACTTTAGAGGCGCCAAAGTAGGTCAATTTTTAGAATTTCGCTTATATAGTATATATATTTAAATTGAATTTTCGATAAATTTAGGAAATTTGTGTAATTTTAAAGTTAACTTTATACGTTAATTTCAAAAATATAAATACATAAAAAATTTAATTTTATATCAGAATAAATAATTAATATTAAATAAATCTACTCATGATAATTTATATTTTATAATAGCATATTATTTTAAAATAATATTAAGTTAAAAATTTACCTACTTTGGCCGCACTAAAGTAAAGAATTACCCTTGTTCTTATATTAAAATTAACATAACATTACCAATCAAGATTAACACAATGAAAAGACATGCCTCTAAAGATGACCGCGTATCATTCAATTATTTTGAAAATTGATTATTTAATAAATTAATATGTTAAAACAAACCGATGACCTTCGACATTTTATTCAGATTTCAGCCAATACCTCTTCTAACAGGTAATTTAAAGTTGTTTACTTTTTTAAGTGTTAATAAAGATATTTATTGTTTAAAATATATATATAAATTATTAGTAAAATAATAACCTTTCTGGTGAGAAGACCGTTGAAGGATCTGGAAAAATAATTATTATATCAAACAGAGCAATCAAAACAAATTTTAAAACTTAAACGATTCTGGTCTTATGAACAAAAAGAATATTTAATAAAATATCATTCGCTAATTAACCTTGGGAAACATTAACAATCAATTGATTTTGCTCTTCCCTGTCTACGTATTAATCTCTAGGATTCTCCTTTAATCATTAATATTAAGCTTTCCTTTTTTACAAAGTATGGAATGATCTAAACCATAATCGGTTCAATTCAATGTATCTCTCCTCTATGCATAGACCCTCACATCCATAAGAACTAAACTGGTACACGACATTATCTTAAAATGCTGTGAGCGTTAGTGTTTTAGTATTGAAATAATTTTCGTTTCAAATGTTCTTGGTATTGGCCTTAGTTCTCCTTTCATACAGTTTTTCTATTGGTTTTTTTGAATATTTAAAAACCTTTGGAACATATTTTTCTTTCATATTTCAGTTTTTATTTTCCTCGCATCATTTTCAGTACTCCAAACAAAACAGATGACCAAATATCATTTTTATTTTATTATTTTTTCTTAAATAAAATTGAAAAAAATTATGCTACAAATGCCTTATTAGTCTTTCATAAAGTTGTTCACGTACATACACTTGGTCAAAGTGAATTGGTATCCTTCGTATAAAATATGGGTCCAGCGTATAAATTTTTACATTCTGAATAGCTAAATTCAATAAAATGTTTAAACTGAGCTAAAAAATCAATAATGTTACATAAAAATTTAATAAGAGAAGAATCTCCTTTCAATACCAACCTTCATGTATTGATTGCAATCCGCTCCCCTTTTCACTAACTGATTACAAAGTTCTTCGCTCCCACGTATCACAGCACAATGGAGAGCTGTTTGTTCCATCTTTTATAGAAAGGTCATGAGAAAAATTGATTATATGAAAGCTTACAAAGCCCTTTACATCAATATTATTAGTTCGATCGATCAAATATTGACAATGGTCAATCATTCCATTTGAAATTGCCTCGTGCAGTGGACTTTGCAAATACTAAGTGAACACACACGATAACACAGAGTTCGACAAAAATAACTTGCCATATTTTGCGTGTTTAGGTCGACATTACATTTTTCCAGAACTGACATACATTTTTCGTGGCACAAAACAATAGCCAAAGCAAAAGCCGTTCCTAAAATCTGAAACCATGATATAATCAATGAACATCAGTTGAAACTATAACTGTTTCTTTACCTCATTATTGCAATTTGGATCAACAAGACCTTCATTCACAATGTATTCTACCATGTCCGGATCATTGTCACAGACAGAGGTGTGTAATATTGACAAGTTTGCCTTCAACCAACATGGTAACAGAAATCAATAATATCAAATTACTCTTTCTCTGCATTGTAGTAAAGATTCGCGGTTCAATATTGACTCATGGATTTCATAGTGACCTTTCTCCAAAGCAATTTTCTTTGCCCTTTCCCACGTCTAAATGAAGTACTCTCTCGTAAGAGCTCTATCATTAAAAATCCAATTTCACTTCTTTGTCGAAGACACTTTTTTTTAAGATTTCCTTTACGAAGGCACAACTACCGTGCTGTGCTGCCGCTTCCAAGAACGAATGTGGAATCTAGATATTAATCAAAACAAAAGTGTAACAAATAAATGGTACAATATGGAGTTCCGCATTGATGACCTTAGCACAACAAATCAGCTGGAACACTTCTTGGTGATGATCTCTGATGGACTTGTATAGCATAACCTACAAGCGTAATTAAATTCGAAATGAGAGAGGAAAACAAACCTCCAGCCACAATTGAAGGTTTGGTGATTTCTGCTCTCCATTTAGCATGGACCTTTTCATGAACCTGATTTCCTGGTCAGAGAAAAATCAAAAATTTTGACATTAGTTATAAAATTTACTGAGACATCGATTGGTCTATCAGAGATAATTTTAATTATCTTCGACGCATTTTTTTCTACCATCAACTCAAACCAGGACTGTCCGGACTAAAGGTTTCATCATCAATAATAACATTTGTTATAGCATAGAATTTACAGTGTCGTCCATAGTCGCTAGAGATCCATTCTTGTAAAGTTTAGCAAAAGATTGGTCGTCGTCATTTATGATGGAGTCACGAATCTGTGAATACTTTTTGTCGATAAGTCACATTTTTCATTTAATAAAAATTTAATAATTCTAAGATTTTATAAACTAATCATTCCCCTTATGATTATTAGGTCTGATAAAAGTCGTTTTTTGTTATTAAGACTTAAATGAAACAGATTTTTGAGTATGAAGAGATATGAAATAATTTATTATTGTTTTAAAATTCGCTTAGCCCTCTAAACATTTAAAAGGCAAATAAGATAAACTTACTTTTCGGGTTAATCAGATATTATACTTTATCTTAAATAAAATGTCAAGCAATTCATAAGAAATATGTATTTACAGAAGTTTACTTTAAATAGTTACGTTATTACTCAATATATATTTATTTGAAAAATGATTGTTTAAATGAATTATTTAATTAATTTGGCCTTAATTTTCAAACATGTTTTAAAAGTATAAATATTTATTTAAATAAACAGTACAATATTTTTGATTTACTATTTTCAAGTTTACTTATAATTGAATTTTATTTTAGATATAGCAAGCAATCACTAAATGAAAGGTTATTGTGCCAAAATTAAAGAGAGAATAGTCTGGCATACATAGAAATAAGCCGAATGTTTGGCGTAACCAGATAGGCAGCCGAAAATGTATACATTTTTAATACTATCTTGATACGTTTCTTATCTTATTTCTTTTCCGATGATATATTGATATTTAGCTTATCGAACGGGGTAGATACTAAACCGTTACCGTTGACCACATCCATTACCTTGAAATATATACACAATATTATCTTGCATTGGTTTCCGAGTCACTGTTGAGATTTTTTAAAAATTCATTGTCTTTGAGGTTAGAGATATTATACATAGAGAGAACTAGTACAAAAATATCAAAGAATTACTGGTTAAGATTACGAGTATGACAATTTAAGACAGACCGTTTCTAAAAATGAAAATTTATTTCATAAGTTACAGATTTTCTGAATAAATACAGGTGTGAAAAAACCTGTGAACTATTTATTTTTAAAATCAATTTATTTATCGATTCCATGATTGACTGTAGTGCTTTTTTAAAATTTTTCAATAAAATATTGTTGTATACCAAAACACTTCTTTGCAATGAAATATCGTGAGACAAATACATCCATAAATCACAAATTTTGCATGAATGGATAACCTGGGCAACACTTTACAATGGTGAGAACAGCTTTAAATATCAATTTACTTTAGTAATCGATTTTAGCGAAAAACATAATCAAAAATGAAATAGTAATATTTTTATTATTTATTAAAATTAGTTTTTGATTATTGCTCAAAATACTCTTAATCACAATAAAATATTACTTCGAAAAACTTTTGGATCAGATCCACGATATCGTTATGACCGTTCGACTTCGCCACATCCAAGGGAGTCTGTCCGAACTGTAAGATATATTTAGGAAATTATTTGTTTTACAAAATTTGGGAAAGAAAGAAATAAAAGAACTATCAAGCCTATCTATCACTGAGAAACGTTACAGAAGGAAAGTTTTCTTCTGAGCGACCGATCAAGATAATATATATCATGAGCACTCTTAATTTATTAGGTTGTAATACAATTTTTCCTGTCTTCATTTTTTTATGGGTTGGTTTCACGGCATCATATTTATTTAATACCAAATGCAGAGATCTTTTTCTCTTCTACAAAAGTGCAGAAAAATTTTTTTCATTTCATTTTTACCTAAATCTGACAGCTGTAAAGTGCAGTGGCAAGTTGATCAAAAACACCTTTCCACCACCGATCATTATTTTATTTTAATCAAGGTCAGAAAGTTGCAGAAGCAGTTCAGAAAATTTCCAGTGTACAGAAACGTGTCTTAGCGTGCTCTACTCCAAGATATTGGTATGAGAAATTCGAAAAAGACTCATTCAACAAAATTCGAGACACCACATATGCTGTTTGGTCATGACTCATGACCAATTGATCGCAAATGAGGAAGAGGACAAGAGAGATTTGTCTCAGAGAATGAACTGAAATGAAATTTGTCTTCAAGCACCTAAAATTAAATGAGCACAGTCGAAAATTGAATACTTCTATAACAAATGGGCTAAACGAAAAAATCCATAAAGGTCTTTTAAGATTTGTAACTCAAAATCGTATTAAACACTAAAAAAATGAGAAATGATCCGGAAAAACCAGAAATACGACGAACACATGTCCATGAATTAATTGAGTCTAGTATACGATATTATGAAAGAGGAGAGTCGGGACAAGCAAGCTAAAATTATTCTTCTCCATAGGAAAACAAAACCGTACACAGTAAATAATGTCAAAATCTTCATCCCAGATTGGAATGATCTTTAACACCCTTCACATTCCCGGATATTGCACCATCAGATTTTTATCTTTTTTATCCCCGTCTAACCAAGTGAAAGATATTACTTTTGGGGAGGAGGACGTTAAAAAGTAATTGACCAATTTCTTTATGGGTAGATATAGAGATTTCTGAAATAAAAAGTAAGAAAACATGGACAAGGTACATTATCGATTGATTGCTCATTATTATTTTTAATGTTATTCCAAATCACGAAAAATCAAGTTACAGCCACATTGATTCTCGAAAGAAATGTGTAAGAAATCAAGGTCGAACTCATTGTTCTCAACTGATAAATAAATATTGAAGGAAAGGCAATTTATGCCTGCGTCCAAGGAATTCGAGACATCTTATTAAATATGGTTTTGTGCTGCGAAATAGTTTTCATTATGCCATGGCATTAGATTGACAGAAGATTTATGAGAGGTTCAAGGAGAGAAAAGTTAAATGAATGAACGGTTTTGATACTGTTGATACTAAAATAAAGACTTCGGTGTTCAGCCCATAACATCTCATCATTTTCGGCACATACGTATTTGACTCACTTCGTTTTTCGCTTCCATCTGGCATTTTTGCTCAATCAATAATTTCACTATTTCAACGTGACCGTTCTGACATGCAATATGGATCGGGGTCCATTTCTAAAGAAATTAACACTTTTAATTATCAGTTCATTTTGAAATGATTACATCTTCACAATCACTTTCAAAATTGCTCTTTTCTTCATTCAACAACTGTACTATGCTGAAGTGACCGTTCTTGCACGCATAATGGATCGGTGTCCAACCCTAATGAATTAAAGTCGCTATTTAAATTCGTTATCATCAAAGCTCATTACATCATCCGTTTCACTTCCAATGTCACACTTCTGCTCAATCAATAATTTCATTATTTCGAAGTGACCTTTCTCACATACAAAATGAATCGGTTTCCATTTCTAAAGAAATCGTTGAACTTTCCCCCAATCAATTTATAATTACTATGTTATTTGTACTTTCAATATCACAATTTTGGCTGATCAATAATTTCACTATGTCAAAGTGACCATTCTCACATGCGAAATGAATCGGTCTCCATTTCTGAACAAATCGATGATATATTTTTAGAATCGTAACAGACCAATTACATCATCGGTTTCACTTTCGATATCACATCCATTTTCCATCAACAATCTGACCGTTTCAATGTGACCCTTTTCACATGCCAAATGAATCGGTCTCAGTTTCTAAACAAACCAAATCATTTATTTATGAACTAATTGATTATTGATTACAATGTCGTTTTCACATTCAATATTACAACTGTTTTCAATCAATAATTTCACCAAGTCCAAGTGACCCTTTGCACAGGCAAGATGGATTGGCTTCCATTTCTAAAATCAATATCCATCAATATCACTCATATTTCTATTAATATTGATCGATTACACAATTGGCTTCGCTTTCGATATTACATCTTTTATCAATCAATAATTTCACTACATCCAAATGCCCATTGTCACAAGCGTGATGCATCGGTCTCCATTTCTGAAGTGACAAAAGAAATTATTTTTCCATTCTTCAGCCATTAATTACGTATTTGGTTTCACTTTCGATATTGCATTTCTGATCGATCAACAACTGAACGGTACCAATGTGACCCTTTGCACAGGCGTAATGAATTGGCCTCCACCTCTGGAGAAATCAAATTCTTTATTCAACAAATCAAAAAATAACCACTTACACTATTATTTTCACTTTCAATATTGCACCTGTGCTCGATCAATAGTTTCACAATGTCAAAGTGGCCGTTTTCACAGGCATAATGAATCGGCCTCCATCTCTAAAGATATCAAAGCCAATTGTTTCAACTTTAATTGCTAATTAGTTACCACATTGTTTTCGCTCTCAATGTTGCATCTGTGCTCGACCAATAGTTTCACGATGTCAAAGTGGCCGTTTTCACAAGCATAATGAATCGGTCTCCATTTCTACACAAACCTCACAACGTTCATTTCTAAATTTAGTAACAAATAATTACGTATTTTGTTTCGCTTTCGATATTGCACTTCTGCTGAATCAAAAGCTTCACTGTGTCAAAGTGACCGTTTTCACAGGCATAATGAATGGGTTTCCATTTCTGAAGAAATCGCAATCGTTTACTTTTCCACTGATCAATAAATCTTTACAATGTTGTTTTCACTCTCGATATTGCACTTTTTCTCAATCAATAACTTCACTATGTCAAGGTAGCCACTCTCACAAGCGTAATGAATCGGTCTCCATCCCTGAAAGATCAAAATCATTTCTATTGATAGTGGTCGACATTTCTCTATGGTCGACGGAAATCTTTTGCTCTGGCTTTTCTTTTTAACCAGTCATTATTAAAAGAAGACGATGAAAATTGAGTAATGTATATATATTTTGTACAAGTGAACCTGCTCTCTCCGTCATCGATGTCTTTGTGGAAGGCTGTTGACGCAACCAAAGTCTGTGGTATTGTCTGTATTCCTTCCGATAAAGTGCTTCACCACCATCGACCTGGAATTGAGCTAAAATGATAAAAGCGAATATTTAGCCAAAGTAAGGCGAGCTTGATTAGCAGGACCGGAGTAAAAATCAGAGCGACCTAAAGAGACTAACAAGGAAAACACCAAGGTTAGACCTCACCACCGATTGAAGGGACATGAAGAATCATAGAGAGAGGAACAGTAATCGATCATGTCACACATTTCATTATTAAAACACCACCAGACCGTCGGATAAAAAATTTTTTACATAACACTAACGGAAAAGTCGTTGGGGTCGATGACCTCCTCCAGGAAGGCACTTTCCAAATTATTTCTCACACCGTCCACGTCGCCTCTTTGCAAACAGTGCTTGAAACTGTCGAACTTCCTTGAGAAAGAGAATAGTATAATCAATATTATCATTCTGTTGAAAACACCAAGACTACGTTTTTGCCATCGATCCGAATTGATTGCTGATTGGATTTGAAGCTGTCCCAACTGAATGAAATTGATCAAAATCGTTCTCGTCAGAAATTCTCTGGTTACTATCGACAAATCAATAATAAACGTCAACGAAAAATCAATTGATTTCAGAATCGCTCGCCGTTTAAAAAGATGGACGCCGACAGTCTTCCGCGTTGGAGCAGTAAAACAAAACCGGATTTTCTTTGTTTCTCGTTTTTCAGGCATTTTTTCCGATATGCAATTAAGCGATGGTGACACTAATTATGTTCCGAATTAAATAATTAATTATTAATTATTATTATTTAGAAAATAATATTTAATACTAAAAAGTAATTTTGTTGGAACAAAGATAAAATTGAAGGACATCAACAATTAAAGTCATCATCAAAGAACATATTTCCGGAAAGCACTTCTTAGTGAAAAGTCCGTCAGTTTTATAAACCTCCTCTTGTGGTTCCACCTTAATTCAAAATCAATCTTTAGAAAGTATGGAAACTAAAGTTGTACCAAGTGAAAATCCATATCCAAACGGTAATCATAAAATCTATTAACCAGTCCCGCAACGTGTGGCTCGATTTACCGCGATGGTGGATAATAGTACAAAATGATCCAAATGTTTTAGTTAACGTCTTTTGAAAATGATGAAGGGGTGATGAGGTGATCCATAATAAGAATGTGGAGAGACGCTGCTTTGCTGTGCTTTAAGACTTATAGGAGATCAGAACATCTAATTTGTTTTAGAACCAATGACTTTTTCAGAGAAGTGAATGAAAAGAGAAGGTGAAGGTTCTATCTAGGAGAAATAAGGTAAGCAGAATCTACTTAAGTGAGAAATGGACAATCACAAGACTGTATTTATAAATTAAAGAGGGATGACATGAACCGGTTCGACAACAAAAAGATTTTCGGTAATATACCTAGTTCCAAGCCAACCAATGGATGAGTTTTACCTGCACCTTATCTAATGTTGGTGTGGACTGAAAGTGTCAAATAGATCAATCGAGTATCAGGATGTTTCAGGAGTCAGAGTGGAATGCCTCGATCCATACCTGTTAATATTATCACCTGGTCGCCAGCTGTTGTAGTTTTACAAACGGCGTTTGTTCATTTAAAGTGAAATTAGTTCTGGTTCCTCGACGTTCTTCTTTACATTCTTTGTCAAATCCCCATTTTGTCTCGTCACCTTAAATTGTGTGCTCATCTTTTTGTTGCACATTTCATGACATACCATATAAAAGAAATTACTTTTGCTTTTATTCATCGAAAAAATTCAAGGCAAAGTATGGGTCACCAACCAAGGATGTTCTCATCACCATAACGGTCTGCGTTCCATTAAAATAAAGTTTGTCACTTCTGACTCTTTTATTTGAACTTATACAACGATGCAACCAGAACTCTATAGGCCAATGTGTTCATCATTCCTTCATAAAACTGTTCTTCAAACGCAACCCACAAAAATTGCTGACATTATCATTTTTGAGAGAGTTGAAGTCATCTTCTGAAACAAAACCACACCAGAAACGAGAGGGGGTTGAGTTTCAGTTATGAGAAGGGGTAATTCTGAGGCTTCGGTGCAAGAGAGACCGTCGAATGGATTGTAACAGGTGATGACCAAATTTTGAGACAAACTGTGATGACCCATCCTCTGTCAAACATCCAATGTAACCTAATGACTGTTTTACTATTAAATATAACTTGTTTGTGTGACCTAAATGACCATTTAGAAATGACGAAAGTCGCAAATCTCGGAGAAATTATCGTAAATTCTTATAAGACAAATATTTTAAAAGGCAAAGCTTTTGTGGTTGACCATTTTATGGATTGTGGCATCTCCAACGCCAGTGCTTACAGGAAAATAGCAAAATTGAGAACAGTGTTTCCCAGTAGAAAAGTTCGTAGTTACCAATAAAAACATTCAATTCGATTCCGGTACAAATTTGTAAGATGGAACCAAGCGTTGAAAATCAATTTTGTACAATTGGTTGAATCAAATCCGATGCAGGGTTCTGGAGAGTCAGACCTTAAAAGGTAGGTCAGTCAATAGAGAAACCGTAAGAGACCATTTACATAAAATCTGAAAGTCTTTTGTTGCTTTTTATTTATTATTTATTTATTATTTGTTGACTTTTACTTGGGTTTGATTCGTTCGTTGCAGGATGTAAAAGCGTCATTGAGGCTAGGGTAGTGGTATCAATGATAAGTGCTCTTCGTTAAAATAGCCTTCCTCTTGACATAAACCTTTCTCTTTACTTTCTGCTCCCCTGGTGATATATTCAATGCTCACAGAGTCCTTAAGATATAATACCAAAGAATGGATGGAAAACAAGATGAAAGAGTCAATTGGAGTCTCAGACTGTGATGAAGAGTGGGTGATCCTTCGCTAACCAAACGACGACTGACTGCTGACATACTCAAGAAAACACTTTCACCTTTGTACCCTAATGAAATTCACAAACCTCTTCCAAGAGATCCCACTCAATTTTCTTTTTATCGACCTTCTCCATTATACTGAGCAATACTTTATCAGAACTCGAAAATAATTAATAATAATAATAATAACAATATTATTATTATTATATTTTTTTATTTTTTAAATAGACGCATTTCAATAATTTTGAACATTTTTTTCCCTAACATTTATTATCATGAAACATGTTTCGAACTATTATCAGTCCATCATCAGTCATTCATATTTAAAACCACACACCTAAATTACCTAAAAAGCGGTCTAAAAAGTTTTTCTTAAAAAAATAATTAATTCGACATAACATTGATCACCCATTGGCTTTTACTTTCTCCAGTTTGAATATTGATCTCCGGTTGCCGCTCTTTTATCAATAACGATTCTCATATCTCTCGTTCATCGTTATTATCAAAATTATTCATAAGAATTCGAAATTCTTCAGCATTAACTTTGCCTTTTCGCACAACACAATTAAAAGAGTGATCTAAAACTTTACTCGTTCTGCTTAATAGCGAATGTTCGCTAATACGTGTTCTGAAGTGACGCTTTGTCTCTCCTATGTATATGCTATTACACCTGTTAAGTCTTGACTTTTGTGTTTAATGACGTAAAAGATTTTTGCAAAACTTAACTAAGCTCGTATTGGATTCAGAAGGTTTTATAGAGTGTATCGTTCGAAAAATAATTTACGGTTGCGTTACAATATGTTGAATTTTAAATCGACAAGGTAGGGATTCTTTGCGTGCAATAAAAAATAATAAATATTCACTAAGACAAATTAAAATTTAAAATATTTATTGATAAACGATTTAAATTACA
>JBBMKC010199720.1:10078-24583 GCA_037834085.1 Bipalium vagum | reverse complement strand
TTTTACACATTGTTATCTAATATATTTTTAGAAATATTTTGGTTAAATATGACTCGGTTGTCGATGGATTTGAGAATCTTAGTAATTCAAAAATTGAAAGACGGTTGTTCACAAAGAAAAATTTTAAATATGCTTAATTTATCACGGCATGCAGTGCAACGTATCCAACTTAAGTTGCAACAACATAAAACATTGGAAGATATATAAAAAGCCAAAAAATACAGCAAGATCTGAAAGATGGCTAATTCGTATGTCAAAGGAACATCCCAAGAAAACAGCACGTCAGCTATTGCTTGAATTGGAAGGAAGTCAAACTTCTTCAGTAAGTACTGTGAAACGTGTTCTTAGGAAGTATGGGTTATTTGGACGGATTGCAGCAAAGAAACCGCTGTTGAATGAGCGGCACATCAAGAATCGCTTAAAGTGGTGCAGAGAGTATGGCAAATTACTTCCTTCTTTTTGGAATGAGGTCATTTTTACAGACGAATGTAGGCTAGAATTATGTTCCAGAAGAAGAGAATACGTTCGCAGACCACAAGGATTCAGATATAGTCCCAAATATATAACAAAAACTGTAAAATTCAGTGGCAAGAGTTTAATGGTTTGGGGCGCTATAAAAGAAGATGGCACCGAAATTCTCATAAGGTGTCCGGATCGCATGAATTCATGTTTTTGAAAAATTCAATTTTTCTACTATTGAAAAAAATTTTTTTAATTTTTTTTTGAGGAAACATTTGATTTAACATATTTTTCCATATATTTAAATATAAAATAAATTAAAGTAATTATAATTATATATTTCCATCATTTTATGTAAATTACAGGGGTGGCTCCAAACATATGAACGGTATTGTACACAAATGATTACCTTATAATATACCTTATAATAATAATATACCTTATAATAAAAAAATTACCTTATAATACTTTAGTGATATAATAACATTTTAATGGATATGTGGTGTGTATAAAGGCATTATCCGATTTTTGAAATTAGCAAAATATGAATATCATAATTAAATATATTCAAATTATATTTTTCTAAGAAGTAGAATTTCCGAAATGTAATGTAACCATTTAATTGTTTTAATAAATCGATTTTATCGAAGTTAATTTCAATAAATTCAATTTTAATAATGTTATCCATTGAAGAAAGAGTGCAAGTAGTTTCAATGATAGCTAAAATAGAATAAACCACATTAATCAGAGGTCATTTAGAACACTTGAAATGGCAAAAGATATATATTACGAGAATACGAAGGAAGATATTTGCAAAGTTTAAATAGACTGAGAGTATTTGTGATCTATCGAAGTCTGGAAGACTGCCAATGGAAATGGTGAAATATATTACAATAGTTAGGCTTGAGATATATGAAGACAGGTATATATAGAACAAAGCCAAAGATAATCAAGACCTGAAAGATGTCACTCAAACGGAGTACCTAAAATTTCACCCGAAATGTGTCATAATTTTATGGATGATTTTTAAAATCGCTTACATAATTGTATTAAAGTTAATGGTCATTTTGTAGAAAAATATTAAATTTTGATAAACAAATGTTACTGTGTTAACAATTTGTAGAGTTGTTGAATATATTGTAAGGTATTACATTTTCAAATCGAATTATTACTTTATACATTCTAGTAATTGGATAAAACTTAATATTCCAAAAACTGTTAGTTATTTTAAAGAAATATATAGTTTATATAAAGAAACATTTTCTGTGTAGTAATTTTTAAGAATAAGAAAAACATTTAAAATACTTCGAATTCTTTACTTATTAAATCCAGATCAAAATAATATTCACTGCTTATCATACATTAGTCTCCAATATATCTGATCGAAAGGTTTCCAGGTGTATACAATACTTTAATACCTTTACTAATTCTTAATCAAATGTCTTTGAAAGGGAAGATATTTGAAATAATTTCGTCTATAATTCAAAATAACTAAAAAAAGTTTCCTTAAATAATAAAAAGTTCTATTATTTTTAAGCCTATTACTATGTTCATTTGTGTTGAAAAATAATTCAGTCCCAATCAGCAGTAATGACTTCCTCAATGATAATTTCAAATACATTTCGAACTAATTAATAAACAAAATTTATGATAATCAGAAAATGTGTAAAATAATATTTTTCTGAAAATTTCAAAAAGATATTTTTATCATTTAGTGTCACTAGTCCACATAAACTCAGTTAATTATTAAACTGATAACAAAATCAATAATCCCAATCTTGGCTCAGATTTTTTAATTAAAACTAAAATATTATTTTATCAGACTTTGTGAGTTCAGAGTATTCAGAACCCCTTCAAGGTTTTCAAAAAACTCGCACAATACAATGTGGGCGTGATAAGTTTGAAAAATTTTAACAAATGAAACAATATAGCACAGAAGTCTTATATATCCTATTTCTTTCGCTACTTCACTTTCTATTTCCTTGATCTTCATTGATAATTTCCTGAATTCTTCACACGACATCGGACTTATGTAATCGATGCTTATCTTGTGATTTTCGTTGTTTATGTGGCAACATCAGGACTAATATTATACATTTTTTCGATTAAAAATGGTCCGGTAATGGGATGTTGTACTCAGAAATTTGTTTTGCTGTATCTCCTGTCCAAAGCCCAGTAATTGTGGTTACTCTTCTGTCGTATTCATTTGACGTTTTTGAATATATTGCTTTATAAATAACATTTTTGTTGGGTTTGCCAAAGGCACAATATGAAGGTGTTGAACAATAATAAAAAAAAATTTTTTTATTAAATTAAAATAATACTAAAAAGCAAAATATCATAATCTCGCTGCCTGTATTATAGTAAAAATTTTATTAAATTACAATATATCAACAAAGCTTTTCAATCGTAATAAAAATTAAAGTACTTATTGAATCTTTTATATGCACTCGTCCTATATATTTGATTAGTCGAGTAAGGGATTCTATGAAAAAAGCACTGTAACATAAATAATACTCCCCACACCACATTAAAATCAGGTGATTTTAGCCTAAATAAATTTAGGAAAAAGTTGAAAAATTAAAGAAATTTTATAAGTAGCATACTAAATTCAACATCTTTTCTAGAATCCAAGAAAATGTTATTCAATGAACTGATACAATTCAAACACGAAAAAACTATATAGAAAAACTCAAATAAGATAAAATTGAGATGTTGAAACATTAAGAATTTCTTAAATCTTTTGATTGTGAAAATGCCTTATATCTTCACATCTAGTGCTTTCCAAATGCCATCAGGATGACTTCACAAGAAAACCAAGGGTTATGCACTTCGCTTCAAAGGTATTAATAATTTGTCCTCAGAAGAAATTAGACTTTATCATTGGTTACCAGTAAAATGTTAACAATTCAAGTTCAGTTTCCAATTCATTAATTTTATAGTTACATCAAGACCGGCTGCTTCTTTACATAAACTGTTGTTCCACTGTTTCATTTATGTAATAATAAACCAGGCATGATTGTCTCGATACTGAGCACGATTTAGAGCTAGCTAGATGATAGCTTTTTCGACTGTCTGTGTGAACTTCAGTAGAAATAAACTTTGTTTGAAGACAAACCCTCATTTATTTAATAAAAAATCTACTAAACTTTTCGAAAATTTAAACAACTTCGACTATGATGTGATCAAATATCAGTAATTATTTGTTAACTTATAATTATCTCACATGCTACACACGATGAAGATATCTAGCATTTTAACCTTGTGGATCTGAGAAAAGACTTAGCACTCAGTATATCACAAGATTTTAGTACTGCAGAAAAACCTTGTTCAACTAATGAGAAAATTAATTTATTTAATGTACATAGTTTTACAATATTGAGCAATTTAATAAACATAATTGCAACAAAAATCCAATTTCTTTTCCGGCCATATTTGCTATTTTATATTACCCTACTCGTTAAATTATTTTCTATATTATGGTTATTTCATGAGCTTATGGTATGCAAACTCCAACTTGGTAGAATTATCACCTTCATCCTCCAATATTTGGGTGTCACAATTACTTCATGAATATTGTTGCAGTTCATTATTCAATACATGGCAATATTATTGTGTCGTTTCCTGCTGCTGAAATAATTCTTTGTATGTCAAATAAGATTTTGTCCATAGATAACCAGATATATTTTGTTAAGTGATATGATTTACTAATTTTTTTAAAAATGTCTACTTCTATTATACAGATTAAAAGGACCTGTAACAGATGAAATAAGCAGAACTCGAAACAATAATAATAAATAGAAAACTTAAATTGAACTATTGGTTTAAAATTATATCAGAAAATAAGTTTTAGTTTTCATTATTATGGATCTGTTAATTAAGCATAATTATCGAGATCCAGGTAAGATTATTTTTTAATAAATGAATATTAGATAATACTAGTATAATCTTTAGGTTTAAATATATATATCAACATTGGTAAACATTATGATAGGATCACTGGAAATATATCTGGAAGTTTAATCTCAGTGATATTTATATTTTGTTCACTTTTATTTCTAGGGACCGCATTCCAGTGATGAACCATTTTTTGATACATAGGCACTTTGAAGTTACTCATTCGTTACTCCATAACATAAATAATTAATACATGATAAAAATATACATTAACCTAATTCATAAATGCATCTTCATTAACTTAAAATAAAAATGGTTTTTAATATATTGGATTTTGCATGTTCCCATAATACATGTTAATCTTTGTAATTTCGCTCTTAGATCGAGTGTTAATAAAAATCAATGCTTCAATCATAAAAGATGACTGTCAATTTACAATAGTAAACCATCGTCATCTTGCCACATTCATGTCTTCACAACTATTCAGGACTCAGATTACTGTTTTCAAATTAATGGTTGGAGGCACTTAAGGGATTTACTCAATTCTAAGATTCTTTTTCAAGTTATTGGATACTTAATATGAAACAACCATCAGTAGAAAGAAATTGGCAACTAAATATTTATTTGAAAACCATTGGTAGATTTTTATGTTCTGTCAAGACATATAATAGTTCTTTGTTTAATATTTAAACAATATTATTTTATTAAAATGTTAATTATGATATTATTAATTAATCATTTTAAAAACCTTTAAATTTATTTAACTTACAAACTTTTAATTAATAACTTTTAATTTATAATTATAATATATAATACAGTACTTACAAAATTACAAAATTTAGTTTATTTGTTTATTATATTATTTATTATATTATTAGTTTATTATAATTAGAGTAAAATAAAAAAAACATTTTAAAAAGGTTAAAAACAAAATTTGGAGTTAAAATAAAAATACTAGTAAAAAATCTTATTAAAAGAAAATTATCAAGTGTTTATGAAAACACAATATTTTATTCAATAAGTAAATTGTAAGTGAATTATCAGATTCACTATAATAGTAAAAAAAATTAGCAGAAGGGTAATATAAATTATTTTCCTGATAGTTCTTTTATGAAATCTATTTAAAAAGTTTATTCATATAATCTTATTTTTAAATGAAATAAATGACTTGTCAGAAATTTTGTTTTCTATATTTCTTTGAATCCAATTTGTTTTCGTTAATACAAATAAGTAAATAAATAAGCATGTTGTTGGGTTTGCCAAAGGCACAAACCGCAAAAGGTTGGGGTTGATAATAATAATAATAATAAATTTTAAAAAATTACTAAAAGTAATATATCAAAATCTCATCGTCGAGATTTTGATATATTGGATTAGTTAAATTTTAAATAAATAATATCCCATCGTTGGGATAATAAATTATTACTTTTTGACTAAATTTTTCTTGGCGTGGAGATAAAGTTAAAATTAATGGGTTATTGAAGGAAAAAGCTGTCTCAAAGCGCAGGGATTGGAGATCGTAAGCTAATCTCTACGGCTATATAAAGAGACGGCTATTCTCAGAAAGCGCTCAAAATAAAAATTGAGAGAATTATTTGTTGATTCACTTTTAATTGCCAAGGAAAATATTTTTGAGGATGATTGAGGAAGTTTTTCCGAAGATTTCAGTAATGATTTTTGATTTGTCAAATATGCAAAAGGATTTCACTATGTGGTCCAGCGAGCTTTTGAGTCCCTAGTTGACCTAAAAAGGACCTAGAGGACGACCCGGGGACCCATTGTCGCTTCGGGTGAGACTATTTTCGGTTTTTTTCCCTTCTTTTACCTTGTATAAATTTCATTTAAATTATATTTTATTTGTATTGCATTTTGCTTTTAATTATACATTATTTTATTTTGTTTAACTTGACGTTTTCTTGTATTAATTTGTGCAGAGATTTGATCGATTTTGTTACTGTGATTTCTCAGGAATTTGATTCTTTGATTTTTTAGGCAATTGATCAGGAAATTTGATTTACAATTTATGATTTGTATAACGATTGAATTTTAATAAAGTTTAACGACGATTGTTTTGATTTAATTTGGGTACGAATAAAGTTTTATTGTGTGAGTTTTTATTCAGTAGAGTTTATGTTACTGTAAAACGAACACAACATTGAATAGTGAGGGGTTATTGATTTCGATCGAAAGTCATATTTTAGTTTAAGGATAATAGTAACAAAATGATACAGACAATTCAAAAACTTTTAAAATTAATACAAGGATTTTAATATAATTAGTTTTTCAAATAAAAATCATATTTTGACCATTCAAAATATTATCATAACACAATTTGAAGGTATTCAGTAAAAGAATTGAGTTTATTAAAACTCGTAAATTATGCAAAAATTAATAAAATGTAAGTGAATTACTATTACTATATATTCACAAAAAAATCTAATTACCCAGAACATGAAAATAATTTTCTATTTATGCTTTGGTTCAATTAAAATTATTAGTTATTTCTTTTGTTTTCATTTTCTAGCATCTACACTTTGGTGAATTTGTCACCCAATTCGTAATTTTTTTCACCCTTCCTAGTATAGATTGAGATCTTAAAATTAAGCAATAATTGTAATTTTGATCAAACCTCTAAATGATTTTGTCATTTTGATTGAATTGTTACGATTTTAACTCACTATGAACGCTGTAGTAACACTCAGCTCCCAAAGTTAGTGACCCCTTCACTTAGCCTATACGTGTACACAAATGAATGAATCAAACAATTATGAACAACAATTTATTACTAAAATAACAATACAAACGAAACGGTTCAAATAATCAGCAAATGTTTGTAATCAAGTGTTTTCACACAAAAAGAAAAATCAAATGTTAACGCACTGAAAATCAAATGTTAATAATTAAATAATTAAATGTCAATATTAAATAAATATCTATACGTAAGGTTAATTAAAAAGAAAGAAAAGAAAATGAATAAAAATTTAGAGACTCTCACCACTTTCGACGACAGGTCCAAAGGGTGGTTAGCTGAGCCCAATCCGGTCCGCTCAGAAACCCGCTAACCGCATAGGACCCATCGTGTGCTCCTGTCGCATAGAGGGCATCAATATGAATTACAATTTCGAATAAAAAGTCTTCAGATAATAGCAAATGACAATGGTTCTCCTCCTTGCAATAATCTTCCGACGAAAATAGCAATAATTCTTTTAACTATAATCATCCGATGCAATAGCAACAATTCTTCTTCTAGCAATAATCTTCCGACGATCAAAAAGAATAGCAATAGTTCTCGATCTCAATTCTGTGGCAATCCACTGCGGATTCCAACTCTTTGTATACTATTCTAGTCAGACGATCAATCAATCGTAGAACAGCTTTATCAATGGGGAATTTCAATTTCCTTCTTAGCTTGATTATTTTAAATCGGTCCCTACTTGCGGACCCTGATCTAATCTTAACAGATTAGGTTCGCCATTGTCAAGATTAGACCTTTTTTGAAATAATTAATTGCCCATTTTTGTAATTTTTAATTAATTAATAATTATTATTTTATTATTATTAATATTATTTCTGACCCTCTTGTGGTCTTAATAATTAATTGATAATAATCAATCTAAATCTTATTGCGGTCTCTACCATACTTCTACTTTTACAAGGGTTGGCAGGGATGTGTCCTTGGCTAACCCAACAGAATTATATTTTCTTTTCTAAAAAATATAATAAGCAAATATAATTTGAAAAAAGGATGTTCTTAGTTGATTTATTATTTGTGATTATTATTCTACCTTATTATTATCACACATTAATTGGAGTCATATCCATTATTGAAAAACATAACAACTGGTGAAAACATAACAACAACCACAAAATCGCAGAAAATAGTCAGAATCATGTAGAAAATGCAGATTCAAGAAAAAGGATTACAAAACCAATTATACAAGTCTTAAATTCAAAAATTACAATAATGAAGGAATAATAAAAATCGAGGATTATTCTGGAAGCCAACAGAATTCTAAACTTTATGGTAGAACTTAATGTGCAAATGAATCGGAAAAATGCATCAGAAGGAAGCAAAATAAGAAAGTTAAAAAAATATGTAAAATGAGATATTTAATTTTGAAACAATGAGTAGTCTATATCTACCTTTTATATTCAATGATTTGAGTAAACTAATGGCCAAACAAATAGCGGGATCAAGTACAAATAAAGCAATGAGACAAAGAAATATTTTCAAAGGTTGTGAGAAATCTATAATATTTATTTAAACATTTTGCAGTTAAATAAAACATTAATATAAACCTCACATAATTCCAAATGAATGTTTTAATGAATCAAGTACATCAGAGGAAATATATATATCTGGTCAGTTTTGACAAAAATTCAGACTAAAAACCACACGAAGACATACAATACCATAATGTCGTAACCAATACATTTTAATATTTAAAAATGTCTACTTCGTCGCTTCAATTAATCTAATATAATTCTGGTATTTTTCAAAATAATTACGAGATAGTTAGTTATACTTAGTTATATTTCTATTTACAATATTTATATTTGTTTTTTTATCTAATAACAGAAAGAACAATGTAACTCACTTAAAATTTGTCAATAGAACTCAAATACAATATTTTGGAGAAACCATATGGTCTGAAGTTGAGCTCCATGATCTCGATCCCACATCCAAGCATGAAGTCACTGGCTTAACTCAAATGTGGGTCACTGATATCGTGTTTCCACACAATTCTTGTTAGGTAAAACTTTACCTTAAAATTAAATTATTTAATAAATGATTCTAAATAAATTAATTAAGGATTTATAAAAGAGTATTTAAATAAAATAAGAGATTGAGTAATAATTCTGAATTATAAAAGTATTTTAAATATCTAAAAAATTTAAACTTTTTTACATAATTAATATAATAAGAATAATTTTATCAATTCTGCTATATCCAAATTAATTAGAAATGTTTATATTCCAAATTTATTTTGAACTCTTGAAAGAAATATTAAATCAGCAAAATTTTAGAAATCATTATTATATCACTATAAGTTTTCTAATCAAATTGAAAGCCTATATTACTGTTCAACTTTTAAAAAATATCCTTTGTTTTACTAACATGAAAAGCTGAGAAATTTCAAAGGTGAAATTCTTTAATATTGATAATATTAACAAATTTGATTTAATATAATATATTTAATATAAAAATATAATTATGATAATATAATTATTATACTAAATATATTGAAATGTAAATGCTATAATTAAGGTGGCCTGTATTATTTTACATCTGTTTTAGTGGATATTATTAGTTTGACAAATTGCAAAATTAATTTTTTATTCATCTTTAGTTTGCTGTTTAATATTAACAGTTTATTTTTAATAAATTTTTAATAAATTTGATTATCTATTTGATATAATTCTTTGTTTAATTTTTTGATAACCAATTATTCAATTATTGATTTAATTTAATTATAAATTAAAATTATGAGTTCGTTTTCAAGATTATTATACCATTTCTGCTTATTGATTTTAACAGGAGACATTATTTAATTTTTCTATGAATATGCATCTAGCTGTGTTTCCTGGATTCTACACCTAGATCTACAAACTTTAAAAAGTAACAATTCCTTAAAATTTCTCTTTCTGTTAAATTTTTTGAATCTGGTAGGTTTTATATTTTGAAATTCTTTATCTTCAACAATTGGTTTTGATGAGTAGACAACTAGTCCTGTATTAAAAATAACTAAACTATATTTTTTGCAGTTTTTAATAAATATTATTAATTATTATTAATAATAATAATAATAATAATAATAATAATAATAATTATTATTATTATTAATTATCATTATTAATTATTATTATTAATTATTATTATTATTTATTATTTATTATTATTATTATTATTATTAATATTATTATTCAATTTTGGAAATCTGTACATTTATCAACATCAAATACATTTAGTCTTTTTAAAAAAATTATCACCTCTGTTATTTCTTTAAAATAATTGAAATTTATTACCCCAAATTACGTTGATAAATTTTGGAAAAAATATTACCATAAATAAATCTGAAAAAAAAGGAAACCTTAAAATAGGATAACAGTAATTTTGAGTAATGATATGAGTAAAAAATAAATTCATAGACAAAAAGTTTTAAAAAAAATTAAGTGAAATCTTTGGGTTAACTGACATATTTTACTCTTAGCTCTGTTCACTTTGGTCCTCGTTTTTGTAATGTAATATTTATTAGTTCATTTAATTTATTTGATAATTATGTTGTAAAAATAATTATTTCTGTTATAATAATTCAGCTTAACCCCGGATTTTAAAACATTCTTTATAATTTCTGCAAGTTATATTTAGTGTTGTTAATATTTTTCATTTATTATAATGATGTCATTGTTTTGTGACTTCAATTTTAAATTGGTAAACAATTTTTTTGATAAATAATGTTGAGTCTATTTTCAGGTCAGACTGTCCATCATGATTCATGACATTCTTAGTTGAATTAATATGATAATTTCAATTACCGTTAATTTACATACTATAATCAAAGTTGTGTCATTTTCCTGAAATCCAATTAATTCTAAATATTATATCATAAAGGAAAAAAAGTTGAAAAAAATATTTCTCAAAAAAATACACAAATTTTTTATAGAAATCACAAATTTAACAAAATGTTAATATTAATTATAATTAAATTAATAATTATTAAATTAATAATTATTTGTTTATTTAAAAGGATTAACAATTATCTTTTTTGACCAAAATTATTAACAAGTATCTTTTTTGACCGATCGATTACATTAATTATTTTTTTTATAAATACTCAACTTTTTCATGTTTATAATAAAGAAATGGATATTAAATAAATAAACAGCATAGTGATGGGTGTTCCATCCGGTGTAATTATGTTTTTAGGAGATTTAAGTTTTTAGTTCTGTTATTTCTATCAGGTAATTTATAATACTAATTTTAATATTAATGTTTTTAGATAAATGCACTGCTACACGAAAATTGCATAAATTACAATAGGTATTTTTCTATTAGAAAAAACTCTTTGAGAAATTTAAACTACCTCCAAATAGATGTATTCATTTTCTACATTTATGGGCCCTGGGTAGATCATAAAAGCCAGTCACTGAAGACACGGTCATTCCAAAATCTGTCGTTATTAATTTCTATGCAGAAATGTCTAAAGATGAAAATTTAGAATCGATTTTGGGGAAACTGAAAACTAAGATCGTGTCAATGAAGGGCGTCTATGGTGATCTCTTGCAATCATATCTATATGAATAGCGGTGGCGCCAAAAGATTCAATCGAGGAATATCGAATCAATTACTTGTTTAATAAATTTATAAATTATTTGTGTTCGTTTTTAAATCTTTTAGTTGACTTAAATATTTTCGTTTATTTTTCAAGTTTCTCTTTTGATCGAGCCGATCTAAGGATCGCATAACAATTTTTAATAATCTAATTTCTTTATAAACCAATAACGCCTAAGTCATAAACCTTTATTTGATCATAACAAAATTTACAAAAAATCTATCTCAATAATGTCTCCAGGTACGTCACAAAATTCAAAACTTATCTCACCAAACACACAGTTCCTCAAAATTGCCAAGATACCAATAGCAAAAGTAAAATAAAATTGATGATTCTTTTCTTAAAAATGTATACAATCTTCAGCCGAATTTTCATTTGGGTCTAGTAAGTTACACGAGCTCTTTTTATTGTTACGTACTTCAATTCCTCAGATCTCAAGCACAATCATGGACAATACATAAATCGTATATTACCAATTTAGTAATGATAATCAATCAGTGTCACAGCGAATATTAAATCGTAAATAATAAGTCCCTCTCTCTTCAATTCTCAAGTAATAGTTTACTGAGTGTGAAGTGCTCAATTTTGGAGGCCTCTTTTATAATTGCTATCGACCAATCAGATCGTTAGCTCCCAAAATGAGAATTTTTCTTTTCTTTTTCAGGTCGAATCAGGGCAAAACTAATTATAAGTCCTAATATGATGAAAAAATTATTTTTATTTAATAATAATAATAAATTGTATGAAAATAATAAATAATTAATAAAAAGTAAAGATATTAAAAAAAACCAACGGGGATTGCTCAATATAAAGTAAACGATTTAACTTTATTTATTTTAGGAAAGAAAATTCTCAAATATGAAGGATCAATTCTTGGAGGATCAACATTTATTATTCTTTTTTCTTGACACCAAGTGATTGTATCAGTTTCAATTTTGAATGATATGAATAAATGAATAGGTTTCATTTATATGTAAAATTAAAAAAAAATGAATAAGGGTTAATAAGTTAAAATAAATTTGACAAATTTAAACAAGAGGGGAACCGAATTCCTAAAATAACCAATATTTTATAACGCAAAGTTTTGTAAATTGAGAATATTCTTTATATATTCGGCTGAGTTATGCTGTTTTAAAATGAGTATACAGAAAACGTGCAAAACTTTCTGAACAACCCAATAATAAAATTGAGTTATTATTTCCCTTTAAATAGTTTCTATGTATAAAAATATATAAAAAATTAATTTCACGCTGATGAAAATATAAAACATTTGATTTGTCTTTGTGGTAATATTTTTTGTGCAAGTTTATGATAAGAACCAAGGTTTATTTTTGCCTAATTTATTAAAAATTTTGACAAAATGAACCAAAAATATTTCAATAATTAGATCTTAAAATAAGAATTTAAGCAAGCCTCATAAAATGTATTCACTTTTATTTTTTTATTAAAAATTAAATGTTTTTATTTATCGAAAATTTATTTTAATGATTAACAACGGTATTATGAAGATTAAGACCTTGGTTATATCATTAGAAATTTTCATTATTAATTATTATTATTACTATTATTATTATTATTATTATTATTATTATTATCATTATTATTAATATTAAAATTAAAATTAAAATTATTATTATTATTATTATTATTATTATTGTTATTCAATTTTATATTTATACCATAAATTTAATTATTTATAAAATTATTATAAAATATAAAATAAAATAATCGATTAGTTTATCAACTACGCTTTAAAATTGAAAACGAGGCGTTTTGAAGACTCAAATAGAGTAAAATTTTGATTTATTGTTAAAATTAAAATGATGTAGTAAAAAGGTCAATACTACACATTTGTATTTATATAATATCAGCAGAACCTAAGATAGTTTAACAAAAACCAGAAAATCAAAAAAATGATAATTATATTCTTAATCATTAATATAGGATTACAATTAATTGATTGCGAAATTGGAGACTTGGTGGTCAAACAGGAGGAGACTCTGTTACTGAACAAAAAGCAAAGATTACACTGCAACGAGCTAATTTCCCAAGTAAAAAACTGCGACCAAGCCAACCAAGCCATAGATGAATACTGCGACAAAACTGCACTAGACATTGACAAACGATGCAGTACTATGTTTAAGACCCTAAAAGAAAGTTGCAATGATGCAGGAAAGAAAATCAAAAAGGAGTGTGAAAAAACCAATGGTTATGTCACAGCAAATTGTGGAAAACAACTTGACAGATTAGATAAGGTTTGTCGAATATCCTCAAAAACGTTAAGCAGAGGTTGTACGAAAGAATATCGCAAGATGGACAAAGATTGTTCCACGAAATATAACAAAGTTAATGTCAAATGTAAACGAATATACACTCGCTATGAAGACTTCTGCGAATCAGGAATTGAAAATAACTATTGGGACAAAAAATTTGATGAGAATGAATTTGAAGTGAATGAAAAGAAAATTGAATCGGAAAGCTTGAAATATTTAGCAACATCGAAAACTTTTTATGAAGAAGAAAATGTAAAAAACTATGTAGAAAACGTTTTACAAAAATATGCAAATGAAAAGAAAATAAATAGCGATTCTAAAAGAGTAAACAGGAAAAATTTTGAAGATTTATTTTACGAAAATGAATTAGAACTAAAAGCTCTTACGACCAAGAAAGGAACTACAACAAATAAACTCGTATCAACGAAAATATCAAGTACACCTGCAAAGAAAGTGGGAAAACGATCATTGAGTGATGAATTGTATTTGGAAGATGAATTTGAACTGAAAGGTGTGACGACAAAGAAAACCACAACAGCGAA
>JBBMKC010199709.1:0-14208 GCA_037834085.1 Bipalium vagum | reverse complement strand
GTCTTAATAATTAATTGATAATAATCAATTTAAACCCTATTGTGGTCTCTACCATATACTTTACAAGGGTTGGCAAGAATGTGTCCTTGGCTAACCCAACAGAATAATAAAATAGAAATAGGCATGATTTATGGAAAGAGAAGGCGAAAAAGTTCGCTAGAGTTAAATATTACGAATCTAAATCAGCAATTTCAAAGTAATGAAATATAAAGGTATACCCTATAATGAGAAACTATATCTTACTATATAAATACCATAAATTTTGAAAGAAACTTACTAAGTCTGAAAAACTCAGGATTAATTAATATAAAGCGATATTTAGTGATATATGTCTTATGATTATCGTCTGTTGCATAATTTTAAATAATCAGGAATAATGGAAAAAAGATCTTTGATATTCATAATGTCCTGACAGGATAAATTTTTAAAATTAAAAATCAGTGTACATAAAAATAATTCCAAAAAACAAAACTTAAATGACTTATAAAATTGATTGTTCAAAGAATTGTGTTAATCAAGGGAAATCATTAAACATTATAGCAATCTAATATATAATTTAAACCATCTGCAACTAAATATAATAAATTGTTATCATATACCAAAATACTGAATTAAAATCAACTTTTATTTTTATCTAATTCAAGAAAAATTTTAAAAATACATTTTTTCATATTTTTTAAATAAAGACTTCCGATAGAAACGTTTTAAATTTATGCAAAAAATATTTACATATGCATATCACCATCCTCGAAATCGAAACACCACAAATAATCTTTCAATAGAAATTTGCATAATTGATAGAATAATATCGAAAACTAGCGATGTCAAGGCACAGAGACACGCGTATTTAAATAATAACTTTGTTTTTTTTACAAATTACTCTATTAAAATGAAACATGCATAGAAGAGATAATCAGTAATATCCATTCTTCTTACAGAGAGAGAGTTCGAAATTACAAATATATTTATATTAAAAACGAATTAAAAAAAGAAACTAATCAACAAAAATATTAATTAATTATTTATTATTAATAATCGGAGACCATGAATATTTGTGTGAATATCCGCTGTGCGAAAACTCAGAACAAGTGTCCATCCAATCAGCATCAAACATGCACACGTCCATTGGGTCTTTCTTTGAAGAGTTTTCATCGTTGGACGGACACAGCTTGCTGCCACCAGTAACGATGGACAATGATGATGATGAATGACACGAAGAAGGACTCTTGAAATTGTTTGGAAACGGTTTCGACAAATCTTTATTATTATATACAATACAATCGTGGGAAACATTGAACGGATTGGCAAGGAAAGGTTTCGTTTTTCTCATTTTAATCAGCTCCGAGTTTCCGCTAACAATTGTTTGATTATTATTATTGATTTTGTTGTTATTGGCAACCATTTGATCGTGACAATTTTGATCGATATAGTTTGATTTATAAGGGAAACGATTTCTAGGTTGGGAAGAATTTGGAAAGTTTATATTGTAATCTGAAAAATCTCTCTCACTGATTGGATGAATTAGGTCACCACCTGGAGATGACATGAAACATTAACTGTCTTTCAATTTGATTATTACTAATGAAATAATAATAATGAAAAAAATGAATAATAAAAATATTAATAATCAATATTATTTCTACATTTATAACTTGACAATTGATTTTTTGAAATGCATTTTGAACGGAATAATTTATATAATTTAAAAGCATAGATATTGTTTTGAATTTCCATAGATTTAACTTTACAATTATTACTAATTTATATCATTTTTTAAACTCATGTTAGAAAAATGCCAATTAGAAGAAATTGCAACATACGTTCAAATAGACAATTATGTTTTTTTATCTCTAGTTACACATAATGTTTAAAAATCTAACATTCATTATATCACCTAAAGCCAAATGTGTCACCGCATGAATATGAGAAGTACTCTATTTAGTATATAGACAATAATCCATATACTATTATAATCAATACTACTCATTTTGTTTCAAAACGAAAGTGGTGACGTCTTTTTTGAAAGAAATCGAAAAATATTAGGAAGGAACGTTTTATTTTGACAAAATTTCAGTTGCAATTTATTACCTTGTTTCACAAATAATCAATAATTTAATAATGAACACAAACCAAAGTTTTATTTGTTTACTTCTATTGAAAATAAGTAGATTGATCAAAAATCGATTATCAATTTTGTATAAAGTAAAGCTTTTATGCTTTCAGGGTCACATTTGAATGGATTATTTCGTCATCAAAAAAGACCAAAAGTGCTAGACATTGTTATTTGTGGAAATTGAAATTCTTATATTTCATTATTTTCATGATTATTTTATATTTTATTATAAATTGATAAAAATTATCGAATTCATTTATTGATCTTATTCAAAGTACACAAATTAATTTTAAAAAAGGAAAATCATTTTTATTGTGATATAATTGGAAACGTCAGATGCACATATAAAGAAGGAAAAAGATTGAAAGATAGAAAGAGGAATAGTCTTTAAAATAGTAAAGAAACATGACTGATACTAATATAAAAAATTTATTTACAACAAATGAACTATAGGTAACTGAATAATTTTTCTAAATATCTAGCCTCTTCCAGAAAATTAATTTATGGGTTTACAATGAAAAATTCATTTTTGTAGAAAGATATTTACTTTCATTGAAAAAATCTTATGAGATCCTCTTTTGATTTTATTTTCTGTTCTCGTAAATGTTGATTAAACCAGAAACTAATTCATGGGTATGAATTCAACACGAAACATTTTCAGCAATTACACCCATAATTCGATGAGTTGTATTGAACGGTAAAATATTCTTTTTAATGAATCTTGATTCTTTGATTCCGTCGTATCTTTCACACAGCATTAACAATTAGCAAAAAATGAATGACGTTTCGATATTCAGCTTTCGAAAATATTTAATTAAGGCACAGTAAATTATTTCATTAAACAGTTATTATTTAAAACACTCTCAATAAGATATATGCAGGGTGCGTCAGCTATTTGAGGACAAAAATTGTGATAATTTTTTAGTGACTCTAAAATTGATTTGCAATATTTATTGATACATTAAATAATTATTTTTAAATTTAGAAATGGAAGAATTAACAAAAGAAATGAAAAGGCATGCAGTTATTGTTGCGTCGGTTGACTATCGGTTTCTGAGCCAACAGTAAGTCGAACGGTACACAATGATTTAAAATGCAAGTCCTACGTCATGAGAAGAAAACATTTAGTATCGGCAAAAAGCAAAGAAAGTCGTTTAATCCGCTCGAAGTCTTTTAAACAAAATTAAGCATCCTGATCATCCAAACATGCTATTGTTATTTTCTGATGAAAAACTTTTTACTCAAGATCAAAAGGTTAATAGGAAGAACTATCGATGGCTGTGCTCGAGTGCTTCTGAAGTCCCGAATGTTATACACGCCAAGTTTCCACCATCTTTAACGATATTTGGTGTTGTGAGCAACGAAGGTCATGTTATGCCTCCGTATTTCTTTCCACAGGGACTTAGAATCAATGCATTTCTTTATATCGAGTGTCTGGATACATATGTGAAGCCCTGGATTGAAAAAGTTGCCCACGGAAGCCCTTATGTGTTCCAGACTCAGCTTTTTAATGCCATACACCATTAAAAACACAGAAATGGCTATTGCTAAATTTTAACGATCATGTTACTCAAAATTTATGGCCACCAAGCTCACCCGATTTAAATCCTTTGGACTATTTCGTATGGGGCGTCGTAGAGAAGGAGATGACGAACAAACATCCTCATAATATCAAAGATTCATTACGGGCTTCTATAGCTTCTTCTATGATAAATATGAACAAAAACCATTTGATCTCGGCTTTTAAGCTTTTCAGAAGCCATCTTGAAGCTGTAATTGACACTGAAGGTGATTTTATTGAATAAATATAACGTAAAGTAAGTAATTATTTTTAATGATCCTCAGCGTTTTCTTTACTCTTTAAGTACTGTATAGAATTCTGTCACATCCTAACATAATTCTTTGTGGATTGCTTCCTCTTCACCAGAAAATCAATCGAAATTATACTTTATTGGTTCGAGAAAAAATCGTTCACAATTTTATCGTGTTCACAAAATTCAAAAAATTATATTTTTTGTAAAAATTTTTGTTTTCCATCTAGTGCATTTTAGAATTTCTTAATGATGGACCAAACACTTTTGTTTCTTCTAATTATTTTAACATTTTTAAATATTGGTCATTAAAAAGTAAATCATTAAAGAGACTCGATTTTGATTCGTTCACGTGTTAAAGTGTTAAAAATTCAACTACTTTATCTTTTTTCAATCGATTAATCCAAACTCTGATGTAGATAGCATCAATAGTTTTGGTATGCTTCTAAGTGTTTAATAGCTTGTCGTTAACATTTATTTGTTTCATCAGATTTGTAAAGAAATTCTTTCATGGAGTGTAGGTAAACTTTATCATTTATCTCAAACATATATTGTTAAACTTTTGTAAATACAGGATGAATGAAAAATTTGATAACATTACACAAATAAAATTTTTTTTGAATAATTTCAATATACAAAACAATTAAAAAGTAAAAATATTATCACAAAAAAACTATTCATATCGATTATTAATCAAGATAAATCATTGAATTGATACAAAGGTGAGATTGGTTGTATTAATACTATAATTTATTTAACTTCATGTTCCGACTAAAGTCATCATTATTTGGAAAGTAGAAGATTGGGAACTTTTATGACCACATCAATTAAGATATGCTACTCGCATAAACTAGTTGGAGACTTCAAATAACAAGAACAATGGAAAAAAGAAAAATCACTATGATTTTTCACTGCATAATATATTTTTAAATTATATTTTATATATTTTCGACTAGATTAAAGGAATAATGAATAAAGGACAATATCTGTAAAAAGTAATTAGAAAAATTAATCATGTATAAAATTTTATTTCCAGAAGGTTATTACGTGTTCCATCATGAAAATAATCTTCAACATCAAGTCAAAAATATAAGAAATATTTTCAAAAGTCCAGGCCATCTATTAGTACAAAAATACAGAAAATGAAACTGAATCATTTTCAGTTCTACAAAATGAATGAAGATTTGTCATCAGATGTCATAATTAATATGATTCAGATCATGTCAAAAAATTTTAAGACGATTTCTAATGAATTAAATTTTAAGAAAAGTAATTTTTTATAATTTTCAGAAATAAAAACTTCAGTTAAAAAAACCCAATTTTGGTCGACCAAGCGAGATTGTTTGATGATATCCAGATTTAAAGGATGAACCGGGGACCCATTGTCGCTCCGGGTGAGATCTTTTATTTATCACTTTTGTTTTAATCATAATATATTTTTAATTATCATATATTGATTCACTATTCATTTATTTGACGATTCTAACATTAGTTTAATTCTTTAGTTATTGTTGGAATTTGATTATTAACAGTATTTTATTTAATTAAACATTTAATTACTCTTTGACTTTTCATTGATTTTTAAGTTTAATAAAATTTTTATTGTGATCATTTTGACTCAATTTAGATTTGTGTAGTTGTGTAAGTAAGATGAACACAAAATTAAAAAGTGAGAAGTTAGTGAAGTTCGAGTTACAATTACATATTTAGATTAAGGAAGATAGTAACAATAGGCAAGACCAGGAAAGAAATTCGTGTTGATTTAAATGCTTCATATTGTGGCTAAGTGCAACTATGTGCTGATGGTACAACTTTTAAAATGGTAGAACATCGGTAATTGATGAAAATAACCTATGGAGATATTGTGAAATAGAATCAAAAATAAAGAAATTGGAAAAAAAATGAAAGGATAAAGACAACAACAACCAGAAAATTGGCAAAGTGTCTGAATGTCAGTAAAAGTACAATAAGCTCCGAAGGAAAATCAGATTCACAGAACTGTATTTTTGCATAACAATATACACTACTAGTCAAAAGTTTGAAAACACCTAACGAAAAATTGAAAATGGAAGATTCCAATCTTAAACAATTGGTTTTATTTCTATTATTCAATGATTTAGATGTATTTACCGTTTTTAAGTTTTAAAATTTAAATTCTGTTTAGGATTACATTAATAATATTTTTTCACGAAAAATCCTAATAGTTAATTTTAATTGATATAACCTCCTTTTGCGTTGATGACGGCGACGCATATTTTAGGTAATCTCTCTACAAGTTTATGTAGATTTTCATATATTGTTCCAAGCATCATTCAAGGAATCCCAAAGTAACTCCATAGGACTAAGATCTGACGATTGTGGCAGCCATCTCAACATTTGAACCATTCCATCTTCTTTTTTAAATAATTTTAATATAGCTTAGAACACCTTCGCCAATTAAGACAATACTATATGGGATTACGTATTGCTGAAATTGAAATGATATTGTTCTTTCCTCATAATGCCATCAATTTTCGCTAACGCGACAGCTCCATCATAATCAAAACATCTCCATACTGGACCACCTCAATGTTTCAATGTAGGTGAAATACACGGATTCATTAACTTTTCTTCGACAAAATTGTCGACAATGACTTCCAAAAAGTTCAAATTTTGATTCATCAGTCTATAAGAATGATTTCCACTAATGGACTGTTCAATATTTTATGCTTAATAGCAAATTCTAATCTTTAATAATATTTTCTGGACGAAAGAATGGTTTTGTAGCTGCAATACATCCAAACATGCCTTTAACAGAAAAATAGGCAAAGATAACTTTTTATTTATTTCAGCTCTGATATCAGAAGAAGATTTCAATCGGTTTGCAGTTCTAATTGTTAATATCTTATCCTTAGTTTTTTTGTTTTCCTGGACAGTCAGATCGATTGCGATCAACATTTTTACCTGTATCGAAGTGACGCGATATAGTTTTCGAAATTGCACCTTTTGAAAATTTCGCTATTTCTGCATATGAGTTACTTGTTTTACTCAAAATGCGCTCTTTTTTCGGTTAGAATTTCTTTTGACTTAACCATTACAAGTATTTTGAGGAAAAAATAAAAAATTAACAAGATTAAAACCGTTATATTAATAGCGAAATATTTTATATTTAAGCTTTAATTTATTTAAGCTTTGTTTTAATATATATATAAACAAAAGCAATATATTAAAAGAAAATGATTAAAAAGCATAAATGTTGTATAATTTGTTAAAATTTTATACATTGGTGAATATTAACAAACTATAAATTTTAAATCGAAAATTTTAACAGGATCTTAACAAAAAATATTTAAGTAAAATAATTTAAATAAGCGTTAAATATGACGTTAATCTTGATTTTTCATGTTTTTCTTAGGAGTTTCCAAACTTTGACCAGTAATATACTTGTCATCCATTTCTAATTGCGGATTTGGAGTTCTCCGACACCCACCATAAAGTCCAGAATTGAACACATCATATTTCTATTTAAAATATCTTTAACAGAACTTGAGAGGTTAAAATTTGCTTTCAAGACAGAACTTGTGTATTCAGTGATATAATTTTTAAGCAATAAACCTCCAGAGTCACATAAATCTGCTTTCGGAAACTTAGTAACCTACTGACGGAAATATTTTATTATGTATATGGTTACTATAACGAAAAATAAATCCAACGTAATTTGCTTGTTATTTAACATAAATATTCGTGCATATCTTTTTATGTAAAACTCATTGGATACACCAAGTATATATAAAATATTTTAAGATCCTCAGAATATATTTTTTAAAAATTTAAATAAGAATCAACACAAGATTTTATATAAAAAAAAATATATAAAATCTTGCCTGGATATTTTTATGTCTTTCAACGTTACTTTCTCTAGTATCCCATTCCTTTATAACCCTAAAAACTGAGCTTTGTCCAAAATTTTTCTCCCCAAAAGGTTCATTTGATTAAATGATGAATCTCTAATTAAAATTCGATTGTTAATTTCAGAATTATTTTATTGTTCTCTTTCTTTGTTGAAACTATCTAAAGTTCAAATAATTTCCTTACTTTTTATAAAATGGGGTCGGTGAATTAGTTTTAAATTCTTTTTAACAATATTAAAATACAAAGTTCCAAGATCCAAATATTTATTTTATTCATAAGTGATTGTTGTCGAGACTTGTTACCAATGCAGTGCTAAGGTTTTTTTTATAATTTATTGTTTCTAACCTTTTATGGTTTTTCTAAAAGCTCTTGAGCATATAATTAAGTTTACAGTGTTCTACTATATTTCCAAAGATGTATAATTAAAAGTACCATGTTTTAACCGTTATAAGCTTAGCAGAATAAAAAATTAATTTCCGGAACTCGCTTCGCAACTTTCGAATTTTAATTCTGATTGGCTTTCATTCTTTTTTTGATTTTTCTACCGTTTCATAAGACTTATATGTACTTTGAAATGATGTTGATTGGGCCATATTGGATTACATCTACCTTAAATTTCAATGTATAGGTATTTCTTTTATTTCATAACATTACAAAATCAAATTTTCATTGTAATTACTTATTTTTAAAACAAAAATATTATTAGCTTAGTAAAAATCACACAAAACATTTCAGTCTGAAAACACACTTCTAAGCTAGTAGCTTAGTGCACTAGTAAGTAGTGTATATATTAAGCTTATAAAGAATAAACAGGATATATTTAAAATTCAAATATATAAGACAAACTGAATATTTAAAAAATGTCTTTAATATTAAATAAAAACAAATTGATTTAAAATATAATAAAAAGAGAAAATTCATTACTATTGTGTATTAGAACCCCTTTCAAACTTAAAAAATTACCAATCTGAAGCTTTATACTCAAACCCATATAAATAATAAGATCAGCAATGTCGTTACAATAGACCAAAATTTCACCAGTAGCAAAGAATTTTAAAAAAATCACTTTCCTGCTGCTTATACCAGATATAAGTAAATTCTTTTCCTTTAATCTTTAATTCCTTTCCTTTTTCTCTAATCCAGCAAATCTGCATATCTCTTTGACAAATTTAAATCCCTTATCAAATCATCCAATACATCTCGAGATAATAGACAAGGTTCACAACTTCCTTAATTCAATCACTGACCTCAGCGCTGGATTCGGTTTCGGATAATTAAACAGATAATTTATTAAACAGGCCAGATTGTTAATGGTACATTATGATATACTATTTTGTGCTTTGTTTTCCTATTAAAGCCATTTATATTTGTCATGAAAAAATAAAAATCTGTCGTTTTAATAATACTCTCTCGCCATATCCAAGTGGAATTCCTTCCACCAGCCCATTGGACCATTTCCTTAATCTTTCCACACATGGCTTACATATATGTGGAGCCCGCTTTTTATTCTGATCTAATTTAATTTGAAAATATGCAGTAAGACTGCTTTACGAAGGCAATTATCTCGTGGTGCTGATTCATAATTGCGAATTGTCCGCAAATATAACAAAACTTATCTGAGGAATTTAAACAATGTATAGGCATCTTCAACTTATTTCCGATATAATAGATGTAACCCAAAAACCACACAAAAATGATGTCCCGCAGTGTAATCTTAAATATATTATGCATAAAAATTTATAAATCAATACATTCCTCCTCTGTTGAATTTTGTTGGATCAATTGAGGTTTTAAACTAAATTTAAATACAATATACATCAGTTATTTTGAATATTTCTTTAATCCAAACTAAATTTCTTGGAGTAATTGATCAAGAATAACTAAAGTTTACCGTTAAAAAAGATTTTTGATTAACTTTTGAAATCAAGAATTCAATTTCTCACTCACCATCTTTGTTGTAAAAATAGTTGGAAAAGAACTGGATTTGAAAATATTATTTTTAAGAATGACAGCCCCAAAATGAATTTGACTGTAATCTCGTTATGGGGAGTTATTATTGTTAATCTTCAAATGTGAAAAAATATTTTAAAAAGATTAGCACACTGAAAATTTAAAATCATTTTCACTAATTAATTGTTAATGTTGAATTGAATAATCAATTATCTAATCAATATCAATAAACCAATCGATCAATCAAACCGCTGAGAATACATGAAAACAATAGATCTACTTGTTGAACTGTGTTGATCTCCGTATCTATGAGCGAAATTACAGGGCGATTGATTGTGTAGAACTGTTGGTGAATTTAAAATTGAACTCAAATAACCGTTGGATTGATTTGTGGCTGGCAGATTGTTGCTGTTGCTGTTCTGGTGATGATGATGATTGGTAATGACGGTGGCATTGGAATTATGAGGAAGACCTCCGGTGTAATTGTGACAATTAACAAATTTTTTGTTTTTTTCTTCCGTTGCTCGAATTAAAAGGGCCGACGCGTACGTTGACAAAGCCTCGTTGGTCGAATGGACCATTTCGTTGAGTTTGTCTGTGACAATGGGCTGGCCAATTATCAATTCCAGTCCAATTCTTTCGGCGCTCACTTCAACCAGAAGACCGGCTGCGACTCTTTGAATCGATTCTAAATGGTTGAAGAACAAAAGACTAGCGATTACATAGATCGCAGACTGAATGCCTATTTGTTGAGGGTAATTGATCAGCCGTTGCCATAACTACACAAAAAATAGAAAAAGAACCGAAATACGAAAATTCAATCAAAACAATAGAAAAATTCGAAAATAAGTTTCCAACTAACTTTCATCGAAATAATCTGCGTTCGAATACCGGGATCTTTGGCGAGCATGTGCAGAGCACCACAGGTAACTTCCACAATTTCCTCCAACAATTTGTCTTTTCCAGCGTTCTACAGTTCAATAAAATCACAATCAATTAATCTTCATTAGAAATAAATAAAACGAAGTTAATTATTTGATTTTACAGGAAATCACACATATAAATCATACTTTATTCAACAAATCGATTTGAGAACGATTGATCAAGACGATCATTGGCCACACAAAACCCTTTTCACGAATCGGTACGAAATTACAGGCACACATGGCCAGGTTTCTTATCAAACCGATTATAGCTTTCATTAGAGCCCAATTGATTTTGTAGTATGACACGAACAAATTCAACATCATTGATTGGTGTGATTGCATATGAAACAAATCCGGTCCCAATTGTATCTCGATGAGTCGTGTGAGAATATGGAGTCCTTGAAAGTGGAGAATAGCCGCTTGAGCTGCTTCAGCTTCGTCGTGCCGACTGGAAACGTGTCTCAATGTACAAATGCACGGTTCAAAAACATCGTCAGGAAAATAACTGTTGGCACTCAACTTGCCGACTTGATTAGATGGACTGATTAAACTCAGGTTCCATTCGATGGTTTTTAATATGGCTTCGACACCACCAAGCTAAAGAGAAAGAATGTAAAAAAGAAAGATAAATTGCGAATTAAAAGGAACAAATCACAAAAAGACTAGAATCCATACAACAGGAAGAACAAAAAGCGAAAGGAGAGAGATAAAAATAAATAAATACTTTAAAAAACGTGATTTTGTTATATGGATTGTTGCATGTCAGATTGGACAATATTCCTGCTGCACATATAATGACGTTTTTATCGATGTGAGTATTCTGATGCTCCATCATCGATTGGGAATCATTCATCAATATGAGCACCAGAACCTTGAGTAAGTGATCGAAATTCAGCCGGGTCGCCGCGTCTGATAGATTTCGAAGAGTCCACAAGCAATTGTGCAATAGTCTCTGACTGAAATGAGAAAACGACTCCATATTGTCATCGTTCTGTGAAACAGTCTGGTAAGATTCTAGAGAAGATGGTGCGTTGGTTTTTTGGATTGTGTGATACAAAATGTTAGTCAAAGCGTCCATGCCACCTTCTCGGATAATAATTGGTTTGTTGGCAGAGCATACACTGAGCACCTTGAGCACTCTGGTAGCAGTCCACAAAAGTTTTTCGTACTCGTAACTTTTGATTATGTGAATCAGATGGACAGGTCCACCATGTTTTAAAATCTCCAATTTACTGGGCTGATGATTGAAGGCCAAAATTTGCAAACAGTCGGTGCAGATTGTCAAAAATTTTATGTTGTTTTTTTGTAACAGAGCAACCATTTTGGGAATGCAACCACTGGCTCGTACACTTTCCTTTCCACCGTCTTGGTATAAAAGTAAGTTGTGTAACGTTGTAATTGCATAAAATAAAACGGATTCCATTGAGAATCCGAGCAGTTTTACTAAGCACGGAATTACATTGGCCTCAAATATCACCTGAAGAATTACATTAATAAATAATCAATTAATTAATTAAGTCAATAATAATTATATAATAAATGAATTAAATTGATTTTCTTTCTAAGATTAAAATAAACTTAAAGTTAATGAATTAATTTAAACAGACTTTCAATCCATTCTTTTTTTGAGACATGTTGTAAATTGCGCCTGCTAAAAATCTTACAGCTTCAGCGTGCTCGGCTTTATTCACAGCTTCTATCATACAAGATATCATTTCTTTTGAATTAATAATGGCATCAATTGCATCCGTTTTACTCAATTGGAAAACCATCATTGTTGCTTCATTTATTACAACTGCGTCGTCTTCATCATTAATTAGTTTAATTAAATCCGGTATTGCACTTTCAGCTTCTATCTTATCAATATCAATGGAAAGATTTTGATCTCTGTTGGCCTCTTTAACATCATAACTTGTAGATAAAATGATGTTACTAATTCCGTCTCCATCCTGTTTTAAGCTAAAGCTTCCTGGAGTATCAGGAGTCAACATGCATATATCATTTAATATTCCTTCGTTGACACATGAAGCAAATTTTATATCGTTTGAGTTTTTAATTAGCCCTTCCGATTCCATTTCATCATATCCATGTTTACTACTCACACTGTGACTATGGCTTTCAAGAGCTGAATTTATTCCAGAGTCAATAAGATATTGATTTTGTTGCCATGATCTTGTATAATTGGTCTTATTGATAATATAATCATCTTGTTGAGGAGAATTGGAAATATTCATACTTTCACTCATCTTTACATGACACTTATTAAATGCAAAGAATTTCAAGTGGACAAAAATATAAGACAAAAATTTTTTTCTTTTAAATCTATACCATTTAAACTGCCATTAAGTGAAGAGAAATTCAAATAAACAAATATTTATTATTATCGAAAGAATATATTATTATAAATATAAACAATAAAAGTCAATAAGTTTTTCATAGAACTTAAGGTTATCTGTTATATTTATTTATAATTTGTTAAACCTTATATATGTTATTTTCTAATAGTTAAGGTTCTTTCAAATAATTAAATACTTAAAATAAAAAAATACTCAGGCGTCATCTGTTTAAAAATTTGTTATTTATTGATTTTCTATAATTAATAAATTTGAAATGAAAATATCATTGATTATTATATTAATAATATTTTATATTTATTATATTTTAAGTATATATATATTATATATTATGTATATATTAAATTTTTTATTTTCTAATTTTTATAGTTAAAGAATAAAAACAAATCCATTCTTAAAATTAATAATATTTTTAAATATAAAATATTTTTTATTAATGTCAAATAATTTTCTAAAAGGTTCACATTCTATAATTAAGAATTTTAAAACCTGAGAAATTCATACAGATTGAGATTTAATATTTTAATTTCAAATTTTATTAATAAACTGTCTCAACTTTTTTATGATTATTACTTTGTTTTTTTTAAATGATGATTGAAATCAGATAATTGATTGAAAAAAAGAAAATTTTTAAAACCTTTTTATGTTGTTTAAATCATTTATCAGATTTTAAAATTTTGTTATTCTTTTTTAAAATGAAAATAAAACCTTAAAAATTTAAAAAGATCATAACATCGGCCGTTATTACTGTTATTATGAGTATATATTATGCATATTGTTCAGTATTTAGGGTATCAAATATAAACCTGACTCCAAAATCTTAGATGGTGCAAATCAAAACAATCAGTAAAGTAACACTTGTATTTATACTGTGGAGACTACGAGGAGTTCAGTCATCAAAGCCATCTGGAGTTCAGTCATCAAAGCCATCTCAGCCGATACCCCAAATAGCAGCAAAAGGAACAACAACAAATCCTATTAAACAATCTCATTTGTGATTCCAAAACTTTATTGTGTGCATGAGTAGGCAATAAAAACTTTTTACAGACTATTAGTTGTAATTTTTATAAAACTTTATTTGTTTGCATGAAAAAGTCAATTGTAATGTAAAATATAGTATATATCTTGTTAAACAATTGTTAAACAGTTCTGACCGATCAAAA